>SKCR01008481.1:0-53451 GCA_019454045.1 Zanthoxylum bungeanum | reverse complement strand
TTTTTCTCCTCTGTTCTCTCGATCTTTCTCCTCTTTTTTTTCTTTGGGTTTCATGTGTGTGTGTGCTATATTAAACACGTGTGTGTGTGTTATAAGTATGTGGGTGTTAAATAATTTCTAGATTAATTAATACTAATGTGGTAATTCTCAATTTAATCCCTCAAGTTTGTTTTTATTATCTTATAATTAATTTCTTGAAAAAGATCTCATTTTACAATAAAAATTGACCTCGCGTTCAGACGCAGCTACACAAATGAAATTAAATTTTACGCAATCACGCTAAAATAATTCAGGATATTACACAGTAGTGGCATGCTTTGGGGGACAGCGATACGTAACGCCCCAAAGTTATGGATTTGCACTGCTGGCTCCAGTTAGGCGTATGGGGGGACGGCGATACGTAACGCCCTCATACATCTAGTTTTTCAGATAGAGACACAGAATTCATAGACAGTTTTCAATTTTCAGATACCGATTTCTATTTTCATATACAAATTCCAGGTTTTTAGATACAGAGTAGTTCATAGAGAACAGATTCTCAGTGAATAGTTTTTCAGAAAACTAGTTTTTCAGAAATAGTTTTCAGAAAACCAGAGTTTAAAAGGCAGTTTTCAGAAAGATGAAGCTTTCAGAAGCAAGTTTGCATATAAAGATGTTTTATTGAAATTACGGTTTTGAAATCAAGTTTTCATTTCAGATTTCAGTTTTAGTCCACTCACTTAGATCGTATGACGATCTAACCCCCCACTCCCAGTATTTGTTTTGCAGGAATAGTTTTCGAAGAGTTTTCTACAGTTTAAAAGTAATTATGTTATGATCAAGTTGACTTTTACTTTGATCCAGTTGCTTAATGAGCTCACCCACTATGAGTCCATGCTTGTAGATCCTCGTAAGTCCAATACTGAGTAAAATGTTGCCGAGTCTTCTAAATATGCAAAGATAAAGAAGAATAGCGATGTGAAGGCTAAGGCAAAGCCCATGAAGAAGAAGAACAAGAAAGGCTCCAATGATGCCAAGCCCAACGGAAAATGTTTCCACTGCAACAAGAACGGGCATTGGAAAATGAATTATCCTAAAAACCTTGCTGAGCTGAAGGAGAAAAAAGATACAAGTAAATATGATTTACCCGTTATCGAATCTCTATTAGTGGAGGATGATAAATCTGTCTGGATTGTTGATTCTGGAGCCACTAACCATGTTTTTACGTTTTTACAGCTACTTGACTCATGGAGGGACCATGCTGAATGTGACTACACCATGAGGGTCGGGACAGGGGATGTTGTTTCAACAAGAGCAGATGGAGTTTCTAGTTTAAATTTTACAAATAATAGTTATTTAAATTTGAGCAATGTGTTATTCATTCCTGATTTTCGCATGAATTTAATTTATGTTTCTAAACTCTTGGATGATGGTTATTCAGTTTCTTTTAATAGCAATTTAGTTATTATTGGTAAAAATGGATTAACAATATTGTTAGGGTTGGTGCTCGGAGTGCCAATCCGGATCGTATTTATGTCCGATACATGAATACAAGTAATTCTATTTTCCATAATATTACTTATTTAATGGTAGCACCTCTTGTCTTATATACACGTATTCGATCTAATTACGATTAGATATCTGATTATGATTAGATCGAAACTAAATCTAGTTTATTGATACGTATTTATTAGACAAAGACCTTAGGATTTACAATGTAATGTGCAGTTACAACGTAATTTGTAATTGACATTGGGAAGCTCACTATAAGATGTATATCCCTAAATAAAGTTCATGGTTAAGATTTACTAACACGAGTTGGTTAGTAAAATCTGCTAAGACCAGTACATGTAGTATATCGTGACTTGGTCTGATGGTTTATCCCAATGAACCATGAGTCTCGGGAGACTCGTATAGACATATAGGTGTTTAATTCATAAACACTGAACGACTCACTGAAGATTTTCTAATAGATGGTACACCAACGTCAATAGGAATATTCTGAAGTTGAGCGAGCACAGTGGTCCTTCGACTTGAGATACCACAGTGGATATATGAGTTATCCTCCACACTTTGATAGCAGTCATGTCACCGATCTATTCATGATCATACCTCTGCCTGTTCGTTGGGTGTGGACTGATGCTAATGATATCTTGTGCGTATCAATATAGGATCCATCAGTTCTGTGTACATGGCATAGATATCTAGCGTGTGTTTACGATCTAGTAAATCCATGGCCGTGGTATAACTTTGAAAACCAATTTCGAGTGTTATTTAGAGATCATAAATTGAAAGTCGACTATATTATACCGAAAGGGTCTGACGTTTTTATCTATACCCCAGGTATAATATGGATAGCCTATGACGGAGGGATTATACGTATGCAATGATCTTGACTTGCATAGTTTAGCGAGATTATCTGTGGTCGTCATAATTCATGAGTGGGTGAATTATGGACACGAAATTGAATTTCGTGACGGATAAACCTAAACTTAGAGAATCCCACAATATAAAGTGTACTCGTTGAGCACTTGGGCAATGTGTTATGAATAATATAGATTATTCATAAAACTTCATCGGATTAAATGAGTTAATTCGAATCGTTTAATCGGTTAAACGAAACACATGCATAGGGGCATTTTTGGTCGATCGTAATTACTGTGTATTTGTATTTGATACCTAATGAGATTAGATACACCATAATTAAGTGTCAAATGAGATTTTGACACATGCCATTAATATATGTATTTTCTATTTAATGTAAATAAAAATACATATATAATAATAATTATATTAATTAATTAGTTAGATTTTTTAAATGTTAAATATTTAAATAATTAAATGATAAACTTTTTTCATAAAAGTTATGATAAATGTTTAATTATAATTGGTTACAAATGGCATGATTTTATTAAGCCTAATGTGTGTAAATTTGATTTGCTAATATTAAAGCTTATTATATTTAATTAGATTAAATTATAATTTTGTCCATTTTACCCCTATATAAGTCGATCACTTGATTTAAAAAAGGAGAAAATTTTGTTTTCTTCGTTCTTGATCCAACATGGCCTAAACATATTCCCAAAATACACTCCAAATATTGCTTGATGATTCAAGTAAAGGAAAAGAAGAAAATCAAGAAAAAGACTAAGGAATTAAAGGATTAAAGGTAATTCTACAAATCCCAAAGCTTAGAAATTTTGTTTCTTGTTTCTTGAAGATCTAATGAGATCTAGGGTTTCTTCTTTTTCATAAATTTGGGGTTCTTGGTTTTGGTGGATGGATTTGGAAATGAAATGCATGCGTGGAGTTGATTTGGACAATATTATTGTAAAATTAATCCAATTTTATAATTTGATGATATGTTGTCATTCTAGAGTGTTATGACCACTCTTGTAATGCCTAGAATTGTTATTGGGTGGTTCATGTGTGGTGATTTTGATTTGTGTTGTGATTAATTTGATTAATCTTGAAAAATTGGATTTTAAAGCATGAAAAATGGAAAATTCTTTTCTTGATCAGATCTAGAATGATTCTGATATTGTTGATAAAAAAAAATGTTATTTGAATGTATTGGATGCGTTTTGGGTATTGGAACAATTGTCGGAAATTGTTTCGGAGTTGAAATAAGCAATAACGACAAAAAAAGGCGTTATCGGGTGACTTTTGAGCCAACCGGGTGACGGCTACCCAAACAATGAATTGATCACTGTTCAGGCAGCCCATGAACTTCCCTAACACTATTGGGGCTGACTTGGATAGTCCCTATAAGTGTTGGGTGATCGGTTCGGTCAAAAATACGTTTTGCGTCATTTTGCAGAAAAATATTTTCGTAAAAGTTTTACGATGTTTCAACCTAATTTATGTCACTATTTGATATCGAATAAATGTGTTTAGGTGAAATATTAATATATTATTCATATTAAATATTCAATAATTTATTCGGTAATTTGAAAAGATTTTAAAATTACGATTTCACCCGAATAGCGCTTCTGCCACGCCCTTCGCCCAAAACCCCACCAAAAATGGTATCAGAGCTTGGTCTGATGCCACATCCATTACATTCGTCATGCTTGATATTTGATATTTAATCCAATTTTTAATGTTCGCACATGCAAGTAATCTATATATTTCTTCGCTTTTCGGTTCTACGTTAACGAAAACGTAACTGAAATTTAATGGTTAAATTGAGTTATGTTTTCTAAGGTTGAATTGAATTGTTTAGAAAATGATTTAGATTAATATTCTGCATATGATGTAGAGCAATGCTTCCAAGAGGAAAATCCCCGCTTAAAATAAGGCTGTAAAGTAACGTGTATTGGATGCATGTTTCTTTGTTTGTCTTGTCAATACAGTTTATGGGTAACTTTCTATGACTGCATCAGAGATCGTGCCAAAGCATTGACGGTGTAGTTGATAGAATTTTATCCATGCCGGTTGTATTTTTGATACTAGACAAATTCAAGTTAAAGTGGAAATCATGAACGTGCCAAAGCCGTCAGGACTACATATCGGCGTTGTCACACGCGTATAACGCAAGCGCATGTATCGTTCAAGTAGTATAAAAAGTATCGATCCCACGATGACTTAATACCTAAGCTATTAATTTGTTAAGTCAAATGTTTACAAGTATCTAAAGGATTGGTTGTTTTGATTGGAATTGTGAATTTAAATTTTTAAAATAAGTAAATAAAATTGCATAAAAGTAGATTTAGGAAAATTCAAATTTATAAAACTATCCAGGGTTGTAAATTCTTCCAATATCTTTTAGAAGATGAAGTGGTTATTCACGTTTGTGCAATATATTGGTTTACTAACCTAGAACACGAAAATATGTAAAAGCATCTTCGATGGTCAGTTACAAATACACAGTGTAACCCAATTAATCATATTCCTATGTCAACCAAGTTACCTGAATTCATTAAGATTAAGTTCCAATTATGGTTACCCCCGTCCGACAGGTATATTCCAATCCTGTAAGGAAATCTATTAAAGGGTTATCTATCCTCAAGGAAGATCGTGGGCTATTAAGTCTAAGGCATAAACCTAAAATTCTTTTGTCAAGTTTATTTTAAGTTTATCAGTTCAATCTTATTAGTGGCTAGTTAAAAAGAAGCATTAAGCTTAAGACTTAATAAGTAAACCTTTAAATTACCCAAACTATAAAATAACCCTTTATAAACCGGTAATATTGGAATTCATCATAACCCCAGATAACAGACTTAGTTACGACACATATCTAAGACTAATAAAAGCTTAAATAAAATAAAAGACATAAAGTAAATTCTGGAAATTAAATAAAGTAAATGCTGGAAATTAAAAATGTAAAAGTACAATAGAAGAAAATGCTAGGGTTAGAGGATCCACTTTTAATATTTCAAAATTAGAAATCTCTCTTATTCTCAATGTTTACCGATTAATTAACCGACCATAAAGGCAGTAATTTCATTTGTCTCAATTAAATCCAACCGACTATATAGGTGGTAACAATGTTATTACCTAAACTGACCATATAGGCGGAAACTACGTCTGAAATGAAAAACCGACCATATAGGCGGTAAATAAGGTTATCACCTAAACCGGCTATATAGGCGGTAACTAATTGACCGGCGTAAACACACGCGTATAACGCAAGCGCACGTATCGTTCAAGTAGTATAAAAATATCGATCCCACGAGGACTTAATTTCTACTGTTGTTATTAATTATTGAATCTATTTATTTACAGATATCTAATTGAATGGAGAAGATAATGATTGTTTGATTGGTTGAATGTGGTTTTGCACAATAAATAAATAAATAAAAAGAAAAAAGAAAATACTAAGGAAAATAACAAAAGACACAAAGATCTAAGGTTGTGATTTCTTTTAATATCATTTTAAAGATAAGTGGTTATCTTAAAGTTGGGTAATATATTGATTTATTAACCTGTAACACTAAATTATGTGTAAGCCTATGCCGATGGTCAGACACAAATACCCAGTTTAACCTAATTGAACCATATGTCTATGTCAACCAAATTATCTGGATTCATTAAGATTAAGTTCCAATAAAGGCTACCCCCGCCCGACAGGTATATTCATATCCTGTAAGGAAATCTATTAAAGGGTTATCTATCCTCAAGGAAGATCGTGGGCTATTGAGTCTAAGGCTGAAACCTAAAATCTCTATGTCTAGTTCATTTTAGATTTACCATATCAATTTATTAATGGCCAATTAATGAAAAAGCATTAAGATTAAGACTCAATAAATAAATCTTTATAATACCCAAACTATAATCTAACCCCTTATAAACCGGTGATATTAAAGTCATCACAACCCCAGATAACTAACACATAACTAGGGCTAGTAAAAACTTAAAAGTAAAAGACATAAGGTAAAAGCTAAAAAGTAAATTACAATAAAATAAAATGCTAAGGTAAAATGAATTACTTTTACTACAACTAATTTAGATATCTCCATTAATATAATATATTAACTCGTGATGATAATACCAACCAGCCAATAGGCGGAATCAAAATAAACCAGCCATAAAGGCGGAACCAAAATAAACCAGCCATAAAGGCGGAAATGGAATTTTATTACCAACCGACCAATTTGGCGGTATCATTTCTTAGTCAGGTTTAACCAAGTTAAATTGATTTACCAACCGACCAATATAGCGGTATCCTTTTTAAGTCAAATTTTAAATTTTAAATAGTAAATATATTATTTTAAAGGGAGATTAATCTAAATAGTAACAGTAAAAGAATTACCTTTCACCCTAGCTAGGGAAGTTACCTTCTCATGATTAACAGTAAAAACTGTAAAATAAAGAAAGTAAAGATTAAATTATTATTATTACAAACGTAATTAAAATTATTTACAAAACTAAAAAAAAAACTAAAAACTAAAGAATCTAGAGAGAGAAACTATCTCTTTAGATAGAATACAAGAGAGAGAGTGGTACAAATAATTCTGAAATCCAAAGCTGAATTTATAGGCGCGGATGGGCATCTGGCGTCGCGACGCTGAGAGGGTTGAGCGTCGCGACGCTGGAACAGTGACACGTGTCACTTGCTGATTCACCAACCCAGATTCTTATCCGATGACGTGGCACTGTTCATGACGTCATTGGTGACATCACACTGACGTGTGGAGGGCGATTGTCGGCACCGTTAGATTGCGACACGTGGCACCGGCGCATTTTAGCTGATCTTCTGAGATTGTGACACGTGGCACGGCGCACGTTAGCAAATTCGACCAATCAGATTTTGACATGTGTCACACGGCGCAAGTTAGCAAGTCCGGCGCATTCTGGGCGTCGCGACGCGAAAGGCTTCAGCGTCGCGACGCCGAAATTACCATTTTGCCCTTTTTGTCCAATTTTTCCTGTTTTGCTCCAATTCACCTCCAGAATGTCCTGAAACTTTATTTATCTACAAAATAACACAAAACACATCAAAATATTCACAAGACTCAAGAAACTATACAAAATAATAGGTTAAATGAGTGGGAAATAGTGATAGAAATACCACTCATCACTAATTAATCCAAATCTTAATTAAAATAAGGGAGATTAATCTAATTTATTATATTAAAAGTATTACCTCTTCACCCCAACAGAATGAGATTACCTGCTCATGCTGTAAATGAAAACACACAAAACTTCATTAATTAAATAAAAAGAAAATTCAAGAAAACTTAAATAAATATACAAGACAATTTTCTGTAGGTTTTCATAGAGAAATTCCTCCAAAGAAATCATGGAAAATTTAGAATGTTTAACTTGGTATTTATAGGAAAATCTAAAGGCTTCCACCAATTTCTCCACCAATTGCTCCACCAAACATGGCACTAAACATGGCATCAAACATGACACCAAACATGGCATCAAACATGGCACCAAACATGGCACCAAATATGGCATCAAACATGGCACCAAATATGGCACCAAACATGCTTGCATGTTTGGTGGAAGTTTGACAATTTTTATTTTTTTATTTTATTAATTTTATTTTATATTTTGAAAATGACTATAGTAATTACACAAAATACACTGGATTATTCATCAATTTCGGTCATGGCAACTTCAGAATTCGAAATTATTTTATTCTTCAAAGTTGTATATCTTTGAGTCGTCTTTAATCTGAAACTTGAATCAGCTCTATCGGAAATCGGATGAAAACGTTATGGCCAAAATACCAAACTTGCGCAAAATTGGATTTTAGGACTGCACTTCGTGACGCGTATAGTAAAGTTCCATTTTCGCCATTTTTTGCTCTGGATTTCATCGTTTTATCCCCGAGTTGATTCTATTAAGTCCCGATACTTTATTTATCTACAAAACACATAAAAATACATCAAAACATTCATCAAACCCGAGAAACTAAACAAATTATTAGGTAAAAGGGGCGGTAAATATTGATATATTTTCCGCTCATCACACCCCCAAACCTAACATTTTGCTAGTCCTCGAGCAAAACCACAAAATAAAATACAATTAACAATTAAAATTAAACTAAGCCACTTTCGTAGGGATCACGGTTGCATTTAGCATATGCAACAAGCCTTTAAACCCATAGGTGTCCCTAGTGGACGAGTTGTAGTCTCGTGAAGGTTTACAGCGACGATACCCACAAACGTGTTATAAAAGTAAAAAGATAATAAAACTAATACACATAAAAGCAAAAAGGCAAGAGAAAAGAGAATAAAGAAGTTAGTGACTAAACAGGTGAAATTTCTTATCCAAGTCAATAATTATTTTTTCTTTCTAAATTACTGAATGAGTAAATTTTCCGATTATTTTTACCATTATCTATATACACAGCCAACAAAATATTAATCAACACATTTTGCCCATAATAGTCACAAGTGCAGTTGAAAAGAGAGTAATCTTTTTATCCTAAAGTTATTTTAGAATTCACACTTTTTTTAAGCAATTCAATGATTTTTTTTATTTTGATTTTGATTTTTGATTTTTTTTTATTTTTTTATTTATATACAATATCATTCATCTATGTAGCGAGTTTTGGGCCAGTGACTCCCAAATCAGTTGGCTTTAGGGCATTAGGTGTTAAGACACCCCTACGGACTTAATTACTCAGACTTCAGATATATATATTTTTTGCAACATCTTCGATCCATGTAGCGAGCGTTGAGCCAGTGACTCCCAAACCAAACACCCTTACAAACTTAATAACTCGGATCTCAGACGTTTTTTTTATCCCATCGCTTTTTTAAGATGTTTCCTCCAATAAAACCAGAGCACTGAATATTACAAACTCGTCATTTACTACTCATGTCCGTATGTTACCATGTATGTTGATAATACCTACCAACTGAGCATACGAAGATTCATTTTAGTCAGTTTTATGGAGAATTCACAAATTAAATAATTCAAAAGGAAATAAACAAAAATTAACTTGATCCGAAATATGTTTAAGATATGTATCAGGAGTGGAAACTCCTTACACAGCTATCTCTCTCCAATTTCACCTGATTAATCAAGTTAAAAACACAAAAACATAAAATATTTTTTTTGATTTTTGCAAAATTTTTCAATTTTTTTTGAAAAAATTTAGACTAGAAATAACACAATAAAAACAAGATACTATTAACTATTCCCCTCCCTCAAACCTAAATGAGACATTGTCTCTAATGTTTTAAAAAGTAGAAGCAGAGTTTAGAAAATCGTACCTGGTTAGCTGAAATTCTACATCTAAATGAAAAGTTAAAAGTTAAGATCCAGATTTATCTGACGCCTCTTACCACGATCATTATCGGACCAGTTTATCTTGGAAAGGATAGGGTCAATTTGTGGTTCAAAGGCTAAGATTTGGTCAATTAAATCTAGGGCAGTTCTGACAGTGAAGATGAGTTATTTTATAGGTTTTGACACGAACAAAGAAAATTATAAAATTCATCAATGTTGTACAGTCCAAGCAGTTTCTGGTGTATGTTCAAGTTCGCCCAAGATAACACTGTAAATATTTCCTCTATTGTGCTCAAGCCACCTAGCAAAGCAATAAAAGAATCAGCACAGTTAATCATTTCTACCAGTCGTTCAGACATACCTGGCATGATTAGTTCCTCTACGTTTGATGATCCAATAAGATTCACCTCCGCCAAGGGTTTTGGGATGATTCCCAGGACTTGACTACCTCATTCATGTACAGCATTTGAAACGATCCCCATAATTCCACGATTGTCATCGCCATATACTAAGTGCATATTTCTTATAGCTAAGACTCGACCCAATTCATGTGCTGCTGCTATGTATTATGGTTTAACACCAACACTATTACCGCAAAACACACAAATGTTTTCAACTCATCTTCTTGAAGCGGCTTCCATGTTTTACTCTGGATGCCTTCAAAAGTGCAATGATGAGTTGAATTTATAGAAACTGAAAAGGGTGAGTAATAATAGCACTAGTACCTACCATATGACAATTATTAGTTAAATAGTAAAATAAATCGTGATAGTCAAAAAGGCCTGGATCCTGTCGAAGAAAATAATAAAAAAAATCACAATTATTAGGAAAAGACAAAGAGATATAATATTTACAATAATTTATAGCTTGATTGACGTCTATGCGTCAGGGACAAGCTTCCCATCCAATTTTCTTATAAATTGGCAAACAGGGTCTTTTTGAGTCAGATTCCCGAGACTTAACTGTTGTCTTTCTTTTTAGAATTGTGTATATAACATGCAAATTTCGTGATACATATATCCACTGGGATGCTTCTCAAGAGTTTTAGATATGTCATCCAAATACTCCTTACTCAAGCCATCCCTAATGAAATTAATCTTATCTTCACGGTTATCAGACACCATTCCTAAAGAACGACAACGAGTATCACAAAACATACGAGCATATTTATAGCAGACACCCATTCTTTTAGCTATTCTCTTTTTAGCATAAGTGCTTCTTCCTAATCCAGGTAGATGTGAAATAAAAGAGTCAGAGGACTCACCTACCAATCGGACCCATGCTTCAATAATCCAACGAATATCAGTAGGAATACCTTTGATCATCAGTAGTCTCATCCGTTCCAAGCGAGCTTTGTAGACTTTCATCAGAGATTTTTGAAGGAGGGAAGTTAATTGCTTGTGAAGATTTACGAGAACTTCTTCCATCCTAAAATGTGACTTTACCTACATAAATTAAACAAACAAAAATAAAACACATCAAATCACAATATATACACTAATTGCATGGGTTGTCTCATAGCTAGCGCTATGTTTAACATCGTCAGCTAAACATGACTGCCCGAACGTTAGGCTGGATTTGAAAGTGTGACACTTTTTTTTGTCACTCAAATGATTCTCCCCAGTAGTGCTTGACACGCTGACTGTTAATCGCTCAAATGAGTAATCACAAATGGACCTGACCACTTTGATTTCAACTTTCCAGGGAAAAGTTTTAACCGTGAATCGTATAACAACACCTGCTGCCCTGGTTCCATGTCTACGCACTATTTTTTTTTATCATGCCATCTATTGGTCTTTTCTTTGTACAATCTAGCATTCTCATAAGCCTGTAGGAGAAATTCCTTCAATTCTTCAACTTCTTCAGTGCCCAGTATGTCTTGTGTTCAAGTTCAACTGGCAGATGGCACGCTTTCCCAAACATCATTCGATATGGGGACATACCAATGGGTGTTGTAAGCTGTCCGGTAGGCCCATAATGTGTCACCCAGTTTTATAGACCAATCTCTCTTTGTTGATCCAACGGTTCTCTCTAGGATTCTTTTGATCTCCCTGTTTGAAACTTCAACTTGCTCATTTAACTGTGGATGGTAAGCAGTGACAACTTTATGAGTAACTCCGTATTTGGATAGAAGTGCATCAAAGTATCTGTTGCAGAAATGTGTGCTACCATCGCTGATAATCGCCCGAGGTGTTCTGCATAGAGTGAAAATATTCTTTTTAAGGAATTTTATTACTACTTTTGAATCATTTGATGGCAGTGCAATTGCTTCAACCCATTTGGAGACGTTGTCTACTGCAACCAGGATGTACAAGTTTTCGAATGATGGAACAAATGGTCCCATAAAATCATTCCCCCCACACATCGAATTTCTCGACTTCCAAAATATTTTGCAGAGGTCCTTCATTTATTCTCAAAATATTTCCCGTTCTCTAGCACTTGTCACATTGAAGAGCAAATAGATAAGCATCTTTAAAAAGAGTGGGCCAAAACAAACCTGATTGAAGGACTTTGGCTGCTGTTGTGTTCCCGCTGAAGTGTCTGTCATTGTCTAGCAGGGTCTGGTTTCTCCTTTCTGCAACACCATGTTACTGTGGTGTTCCAGATGCCATGATCTGGGATATTATTCCAACATATTAGTATGCAATAAATTTATTGTTACTAAATATTCGATTTGTTGGGATCGACCTTGAAAACTTTCTTGCCTTCTCCCTTTTGTTGAAACTGAATTCCACCAACTCTTGGTGATTGTATTTGCTCCTCGATGTGGATGTGTTTTATTAGAGATCTTATGCTAGGTTCAACCATCTGATCTTTCGAACTATGAGTCGAAACCAACAAACTAAAGTGTGGGCTTCACTCACAAAGTGCAATCTCTAAATTCTTTAGAGTAGTATGTTGTCACAAAATGTTTTGGCATTTAGAAATAGTGAAAGAAAAAGATGACGATCTAACTCACTCTTTTTCTCTCTATAATCTCAACACTTGAGAAAGTTTTCTTTTCTCTCAATTCTTGATAAAAACAAATATATGGATTTTCCTTTTCTCTCTAACTCTCTCACAACTCTTGAAAGAATGGTAGATGACCTTACTCATCCCTTGAGTGGAAATGATAGAGATTATATTCCTTTCCAAAGCCAACAAAACCTTATCAACAATCAACACATTCCATTATATTGTAATGGCAAACACAATTGAGTGAAATGCTTAGCAAAGACATGTAAAGTAGACAAAAGTTAGGTAATTAGGTCATACCTAATTAGATATAAAATATTGGAAAGTATGGCAAGCCATTGATGAGTGGTAATTATATCACTATTTCCCACTCATTTAACATAATATTTTGAATAGTTTTTCGAGTTTTATGAACGTTTTGATATGTTTTTGTTTATTTTGCAGATAAAAATAATATTGGGACTTAATGGAATCAACTCGGGGCTAAAACGATGAAATTCGGAGGAAAAAAGGTCAAAAACGAAAATTTACTATACGCGTCACGAAGTGCAGTCCTAAATTCCAATTTTGCGCAAGTTTCGTATTTTGGCCATAACTTTTTCATCTGATATCTGATTGAGCTGATTCAAGTTGCAGATTGAAGAAGACTCGAAGATCTACAACTTTGAAAGTCAAAATAATTTTGAATTCGGAAGTTTCCATGGTCGAAATCAATGAACAATCCAATGTATTTTGTGTAACTACTATAGTCATTTTCAAAATATAAAATAAAATTAATAAAATAAAAAAATAAAAATTGTCAAACTTCCACCAAACATGCTTGCATGTTTGGTGCCATGTTTGATGTCATGCTTGGTGCCATGTTTGGTGTCATGTTTGATGCCATGTTTGGTGCCATGTTTGGTGGAGCAATTGGTGGAGCAATCGGTGGAGAAATTGGTGAAAGCCTTTAGATTTTCCTATAAATACCAAGCCATTTCATTTGTAATTCTCATGCTTTCCTTAGGTTTTTGTAAGGAATTTAAGGATTGCATCTTGTGTGTTTATTTTTAGTAATTTAATTTATGCATTTTTATTTTCAGTAATAGTAGTAGTTTCTTTTTCTTCTCTTTTCTTTTATGTTTAATAGTTAGATTTCCGCTGGGGGAATGGTGAAGCTTTTATTATTTTAATTTAGATTAATCTCCCTTAATTATAATATGGAAATTATAATTCAAATTAAAAGAATTACCGCCTTAATGGCTGATTTTATTTATTTGACATAAAGTGACACCGCCTATTTGGTCGGTCTTTATGTGACAGATAATTACCGCCTATATGGCTGGTTTATGGACAAATAATGATACCGCCTTTATGACTGGTTGGACTTAATTAAAATCTGACTTAATGAGGATACCACATATATGGTCGGTTGGTAATATCACGGATAAATTCTATATTATAATAATAATTCATCTTTATAATAATATTATGTGGAGTCACAACCCTAGATCCTTGAGTCTTTTGTTTATTTTCCTTAGTATTTTCTTTTGTGTCTTTAAGTATTTTATCAAATCCACATTCAACCAACCAAAAGCAATCATCCTCTTTTCCCTCAATTAGATACATGTAAATAAATAGTATCAATAATTAATAACAACAGTAGGAATTGTCCTCGTGGGATCAATATTTTTATACTACTTGAACGATATGTGCGTTTGCGTTATACGCGTGTGAATGCACCGATCAAGTTTTTGGCGCCGTTGCCGGAGACTTATTTTTCTTGAGTTATTAATTTTGAAGTTATCTAATTTACTTATATCTAATTTTCTTTATTTTTATCTGTAATTTTTATTTCTTTCTTTTATTTTTCAGGTGGTTGAAAAATGGAACATTATTGGGAGATTGAAAGATCACGAGCTTTACTAAAAGAAGATCGTTCAGAGTGGCAGAATTATTGGAATCATTCAAGGTACGAAGAACCATCATACTTTCCATCTTATCCACCATCCACCTACGATCTTCATCAACAATCAGAACCATCAGAGGAAGATCAGATGATTGACATGCTCAAAGATTTGTTCAAGAAACGAGATGAAAAGTTGGATACAATGCTTGAAACATTCCAGAATCAACTCGAAAGTATTCAGAGACAATCAGCATCCATTCAGAGGATGACAGATCAAATGAGACAATTAACAGAAAACCAGAGCTACATACCTCAATGACCATTTTCAGTTGACACTGATGAAACCTTCGAGTACCAAGCATTTCATGATGACACTTTAGAAGAGGAGGAGGTTGAGCAGTATCAGGAACCAGAGGTATCAGTTCAGAAACCCGAACCAGCAAAGTCTCTGTTTGACTTTTATTATTCAGATTCCGACTCTGATGAAGAAGCTGAGTTGTTTATACCAACTGCACCAACAACAATTGAGGATGGAATTCTGTATCCTCAAAATGAAGATCTTGGAGCATCCATTGCACAAATGTTTGAAGAAGATCTACCTGAGCCAGTCATATCAGAGGATGAAGACCTAAAATCTGACATCTCTTTACATCCTCAGGTAGACACTTATGGAGCATGCATTTCACAGATGACAGAGGAAGAATTGAGTGCGGGAATCCTAAAATATATCTGTGAAGAAAAGGTGGAGCAAGAAGCAGAGCAAATGTCTGACCTTATTGAAGATCCAGTGCATTCAAAAGAAACATCATTGTTTTGGGGAGTACAAATCAAAGACATCACCCAGAAGCTTGACAGAATGGAACTTCCATTCCAAGTCAAGCACCATACGAGACCTCATGATTCTCTTTCTTTCTTTTCAGGAACCACCGGAGCGCCAAATAATAAAAAGGTGGCACAACCACTGAATGGGACAAAACTCTTTTTGCCACATTACCGTTGGAAGAGACCCTTCAAAAGCAATGCTCATGGGATTGTCTTTAATCGGACATCCAAAACGACGCTGAAACCTCCTTGACAGATAGATTTCAGTCACGTCTGGCTGAAGACGAAAAATTTAGCGCTAGCGGGGAGGCAACCCATGCAATTTGTTGTAATTTCTGTTTTCATATTTTGTGTATACATGTTGTAGATTTTTTAATTTTTGTGTGTTATTTTTGTAAGGAAAGGCACAAACGGAGCATTTAAGGAGGAATGATGTTTGACAATCACAAAGATGAGAGCTAATTCATTAGTGGTGGCTGAGTAAGGAATGGATTCTTGAGACGCATCCTAATGGATTTATATACCAAACGAGTGGCGTATTGTGTACACAATTCCGTTGCCTTAATAAATACTTTGATTCGTTTTTTTTTGTTTTTATTTCCTTTATTTTCGCCGACAAGATCTAAACTTTTTGACTCTTCACGATTTATTTTAACGTTCATCTAATAATTGTCATTTGACAGGTACTAGTGCTATTTTTACTCACCATTTTCAGGATCTATAAATTCAGCTCGTCATTCTTCTCTTCTACATATTCAGATAATCATCCAAATAATAGAGAGAAAATGGAAGCAACTTCACAGCAACGAGTCAAGCGAATTTGTGTTTTCTGTGAATCCAACTCTGGTAATAAACTAGAGTTCATTGAGGCTGCAAAGGAATTGGGGAGAGTCATAGCAGAACGAAATATGCACCTAGTATATGGCGGTGCCAATCTTGGATTGATGGGAAGCATTTCAAAAGCCGTTCAGGAGGGTGGCAGTCATGTTTTGGGAATCATTCCAAAAAATTTAGCGGACGAACACATAATCGGAAAAACAAATGGAGATGAACGCATTGTCTCGGGGATGTCTGAACAACTCCTTGAAATGGTCAATACTGCTGATGCATTCATTACTTTACCAGGGGGCTCAGAACATTTGAAGAGATATTCACAGTGGCATCATGGGCGCACTTGAACATTCATCAGAAGCCCATTAGATTACTCAACATTGAACATTTTTTCGATTTTCTGTTTGTATTTCTTGCGGAGGCCAAAAGACTTCGTCACAAAATTAATACATGATATTTTCTTGACTGCAACAAAGGCCGAAGAATTAATTGACCAAATCTTAGCCTTTGAACCAAAAATCAACCTCATTCTTTCCAAGTTGAACTGGTCAGATAGCGATCGTGGTAAGAAGCGTAAATTGGATATAGATCTTAATCGGTAATTTTTTTCAGCAAATTTCAGCTAACCAGGTATTATCTTCTAAACTATTCTTCTACTGTTTAAGACATTGGGGACAATGTCTCATTTAGGTTTGGGGAAGGGAATTAGTTAATTAGTATCTTGTTTTTAGTTTGGGTGTTGTTTTTATTTTCAGTCTAAATTTTTTTTCGAAAAATTCAAAAAAAAATGAAAATTTTTCAAAAATTACAAAAATATTTTGC
The DNA here is from genome assembly GCA_019454045.1 of Zanthoxylum bungeanum. Classification (NCBI taxonomy): domain Eukaryota; kingdom Viridiplantae; phylum Streptophyta; class Magnoliopsida; order Sapindales; family Rutaceae; genus Zanthoxylum; species Zanthoxylum bungeanum. The sequence continues at coordinate 36,461 of SKCR01008481.1, read as the reverse complement.
ATTTTTGTGTTTTTATTTTGATTAAAAAGGTGAAATTGGTTAGAGATAGCTGTGTAAGGAGTTCTCACTCTTGATACGTATTTCAACCCATTTTCGAAACAAGTTAATTTTTGTTTATTTCCTTTTAAATTATTTAATTTGTAAATTATCCATAAAACTGACTAAAATGAATCTTCATATGCTCAGTTGGCAGATATTATCAATATGCATAGTAACATATGCTCTAGTTTAATTGGAGGAAGCATCTATAAATGGCAATAGAGTAAAAAAAATGTGAAAAAAAAACATCTGAAATTCGAGTTATTAAGTCCGTATGGGTGTTTTAACACCTAGTGCCATAAAACCAACTGGTTTGGGAGTCACTGGCCTAAAGCTCGCTACATGGATAAAAGATGTTGGAAAAAATATATATATCTGAAGTCTGAGTAATTAAGTCTGTAGGGGTATCTTAACACCTGGTGCCCTAAAGCCAACTGGTTTGGGAGCCATCGGCCCAAAGCTCGTTACATAGATGAAAAATATTGTATATAAATAAAAAATAAAATCAAAAAAAGAAAGAAAAAAATCAGAAAAATCAGAAAAATTATTCCATTGCTACAAAAAGGTGTGAAATCTGATAGAACTTTATGACAAAAATATTACTCTCTTATCAACTGCACTTGTGACTGTTGTGGGCAAAAATGAGTTGATTATTATTTTGTTGGTTGTGTATATGGAGAATGATAAATATAATAGGAGAATTTACTTATTCGGTAGTTTAAAATGAAAGAAAACAACTACTAACTTGGAGTACAAGTTTCACTTGATTAGTCACTAGCTTCTTTATTCTATTTTCTCTTGTCTTTTTGTTTTTGTGTGCATTAGTTTCACTACATTTTTATTTTTGTAAAATGTTTGTGGGTATCATTGCTGTAAACCATCACGAGACTACAACTCGTCCACTAGGGACACCTAGGGGTTTAAAGCAACCGTGATCCCTACGAAAGTGGCTTAGCTTAATTTATTTTTATGTTATTTTATTTTGTGTTTTGCTCGAGGACTAGCAAAATGTTAGGTTTGGGGTGTGATTAGTGATAATTATATCACTATTTCCCACTCATTTAACCTAATATTTTGAATAGTTTCTCGAGTTTTATGAACGTTTTAATATGTTTTTGTTTATTTTGCAGATAAAAATAATATTGGGACTTAATGGAATCAACTCGGGGCTAAAACGATGAAATTCGGAGGAAAAATGTCAAAAACGAAAATTTACTGTACGCGTCACGAAGTGCAGTTCTAAATTCCAATTTTGCGCAAGTTTCATATTTTGGCCATAACTTTTTCATCTGATATCTGATTGAGCTGATTCAAGTTACAGATTAAAGAAGACTCAAAGATCTACAACTTTGAAAGTCAAAATAATTTTGAATTCGGAAGTTTCCATGGCCGAAATTAATGAACAATCCAGTGTATTTTGTGTAACTACTATAGTCATTTTCAAAATATAAAATAAAATTAATAAAATAAAAAAATAAAAATTGTCAAACTTCCACCAAACATGCTTGCATATTTGGTGACATGTTTGATGCCATACTTGGTGCCATGTTTGATGTCATGCTTGGTGCCATGTTTGGTGTCATGTTTGATGGAGCAATTGGTGGAGCAATCGGTGGAGAAATTGGTGGAAGCCTTTAGATTTTCGTATAAATACCAAGCCATTTCATTTGTAATTCTCATGCTTTTCTTAAGTTTTTGTAAGGAATTTAAGGATTGCATCTTATGTGTTTATTTTTAGTAATTTAATTTATGCATTTTTATTTTCAGTAATAGTAGTAGTTTTTTTTTCTTCTCCTTTCTTTTATGTTTAGTAGTTAGATTTTCGCTGGGGGAATGGTGAAGCTTTTATTATTTTAATTTAGATTAAGCTCCCTTAATTATAATATGGAAATTATAATTCAAATTAAAAGAATTACTGCCTTAATGGCTGGTTTTATTTATTTGACATAAAGTGACACCGCATATATGGTCGGTCTTTAGGTGACAGATAATTACCGCCTATATGGCTGGTTTATGGACAAATAATGATACCGCCTTTATGGCTGGTTGGACTTAATTAAAATCTGACTTAATGAGGATACCACTTATATGGTCGGTTGGTAATATCACGGATAAATTCTATATTATAATAAGGGAGATTTCTAAATTAGGAATAGTAAATGTGGATCCCCAAACCCCTAACATTTTATTTTTATTCTAGGGAAGTGATGAAACACAATATCCACACTTAATAATTGATTTTCTTTTTATGGGTAATTCTTTAGTTTGTTTATTGAGTCTTAAGCTTAATGCTTCTTGTTAATTGGCCATTAATAAGATTGATTTGGTAAACTTAGAATGAACTTGGAAAATGGATTTTAGGTGTCAACCTTAGATTCAATAGCTCATGATCTTCCTTGAGGATAGATAACATTTTAATAGATTTCCTTACAGGATAGGAATATACCTGTCAGGCGTGGGTAGCCATAATTGGAACTTGAACTTAATGAATTCAGGTAATTTGATTGGCATAGACATATGGTTCAATTGGGTTATACTGGATATTTGTGTCTGACCATCGAAAAAGGCTTTTGCATATCATCGTGTTCCAGGTTAGCAAACTAATTTATTACACATATATAAGAGAATTAATTCATCTTTATAATAATATTATGTGGAGTCACAACCCTAGATCATTGAGTCTTTTGTTTATTTTCCTTAGTATTTTCTTTTGTGTCTTTAAGTATTTTATCAAATCCACATTCAACCAACCAAAAGCAATCATCATCTTCTCCCTCAATTAGATACCTGTAAATAAATAGTATCAATAATTAATAACAGTAGGAATTAAGTCCTCGTGGGATCGATATTTTTATACTACTTGAACGATACGTGCGCTTGCGTTATACGCGTGTGAATGCATCGGTCAGCCATATGGACTTGTCTCCCAAATAATGCATATACCATTACCTTTATGATGATATAATTATCATAATTATGATGTAATAGTTATCACTTAATTATTACTTGATTATCTCATAATCTAGCATGATCAAAATGATGTAATAATCATCTTATAATTATAATTTGATTATCTCATAATCAAATAATTTTAGAAAATATTATATTAAACTAATTTAATATATTTTTCATTTGTGACAAATTATATTATTAATCATATTTATAATATATAAATATATATTTGAGCATATAATTAGATAATCCAATTATATTAGGTTTTCTACAATTCATCGAGCTCGCACGATAACCAAATGGACCTACAGTTCCGAGCTCCAATAATCTCAGTATATTAATTAAACTCTTTAATTAAATATTTCAAATTATTAACTTCGCATTATTCCATTAAAAACTCAAAGTTGCACTTTCGTTGTCGTAGATGGAAAATATAAGCCTAACAACTTCGGTGTTCATCGATATAGTCATCACATATGGAATGGCCCTTCACGAATATCTTATTATTAGAGCCGGGTTATAAGTCTGTCATACCCCTCTAATTATTTTATACCTTAAGTAATATTGATTCTCTAATGAAAAATTTATTTATAATTACTATGAATATAAATATTTCTATTTGCAATAAAAACACTTGAGTGTTATAATCGTTCAAGTACCGAATCAATCCTTATGAAAGATACTATTCTATTTCTCGTAAGAATAAGTGAACACCATGTCTACGTAAAACATTTCCAACTACACATCGAACCAAGTCTCCAAAATACTTAGTTATTGGTCGAGACTGCTTCACCAACCTCACCTTAGTAAATCAAAAGACATAGCCTATCATGTAAGAGTTCGTAGCACATTCAGGATTAAGATCAATCCATACATTAGGATCAATGAATTTCTCTGTCTTACGGATATTATAAGATATTCATTTCTATCTATGTCCAGTCTTATATGATCACATCATACAATGTGCCTCTATTCTCATGTCACTACATGAACGATCCTGGATCAAGATCGTTGTACAAGTATAGAATAGAACATATCTATAGATAAACTACAGACAAAGTACTCATTTTGCTTGCTCTATATGGAATGTTTTAGATTACTAACTTCATACTTAAATCCTTTTGTGTATGATACTCAAAGATTAAGTTCTGAAAGCACATGAGTAATCAAGGGTAAACAAGATAATTTACAATATGCGATATAAATCAAACAATTTTTTATAAATGAATAATGCATTTTTTATTTCAATAAACAATCCTCTTTACAATACATGATGCTCTAGGGCTTATATCCCAAAAATCTCCCACTTGAACTAGAGCAAATGAGACATGTCATGTAATCCTAAACTCTTTAGGCGACCTTCAAAAACCTTAGCTGATAAAGTCTTTGTAAACGAATCAGCCAGGTTCTCTGCGGATGTTATCTACGTGACAGAAATGTCTCCTTTCTGCACTATATCCCTAATTTTCTCTCTATATGATTCCCTTCTTGTTGCTTATTGGTTCCTTGGAATTCACCACTGCACCACTATTATCGTAATAAAGTGTGAGTAGTTTATCCATATTTGGAACAACTTTCAGATCTCCCAATAACTTCTGGAGCAAAAATGCTTCATAAGTTGCTTCGCAAGCTGCTACGTATTTAGCCATCATGGTGGAGTCAGCAATATAAGATTGCTTGATGCTCCACATAATGGCCTCAACATCTATAGTGAACACTGATCCAGTTGTGGATTTCGAATTGATATCTGTCTAAAACTCAAAGTCAGCAATACAAGAGTTCAGTGAAAATAAAATTTTCTCAAGTGTTGAGAATAGAGAGAAAAATGAGTGAGTTAGATCTTCATCTTTTTCATTCAATCTTTCTAAAAGCCAGAAGGATTTTGTGAAAACATACTTCACTAAAGAGTTTAGAGATTAATCTTTGTGAGTGAAGCCCACACTTCGGTTTTCTAGTTTCGAGTCATAATTCAAAAGATTGAGTGGTTGATCCTAGCATCGTATCTCTAAAGAAACACATCAATACCGAGGAGAAAATCAAATCACCAATAATTGGTGGAATTAGATTTCAACAAAAGGAGAAGGCAAGAAATTTCTCAAGGTCTATCCCGGTGCCTAAAGCATTTCCGTTGCGCATAAGGAAATGTGTTTCCTAAACGATTTTACCTCCATTCCATGGGGTGTCATCGGGACGGCAATTTAATCAGCAAAAGATATTAGCATAAACCCTATCAAAACCTTGACAAGATATATCAAAATGGAAGTTTTCTACAAAATGGAAAAATTTAGTTGATTACTTCATTCACATACCCGAAATCAACGGCATTCCAAAGTACTGTATTGTTGTCTTGAGGAGCACCAGTAATGCCAACAGAAGGATCGTATTGTAACCTTTTAAAATCCCTCATCAATCTCTTCCTTACGGGAGACGACATTCTCACCGCCTAAATATACAGTAAAAGGCGAATCCAAAAAAAAAAAAAAAAAAAAAACTCAGTGTCATCAATTGTTTCACAAATAATGAATAAGCAACCACTTGAACAAATTTGAACCAACAACAGTTCCTCAAGAGTAATCAACAGACAAGATGCACTACAATAAAGTTTTGCAAAAATCAACAAGTTGAGATTCTCGGGTAATTATCACTACCGAGTTTAAATTGAGCTGAGATTCAAAGAAAGATATTGAGAACTCCCCTTATTCATATCACAAGACTTACGTCAGCAATACAATACAAATTGAGGATGTAAAAAAGTCATAAATCCATGATTATAATATTCAGATTGCAAACTTCCCATGCTTTGTCAAGCTGACCAGCATGACTACATGCAAACAGGACAGCAACAAGAGATGCAGAATTTGGTTTTACCTTCTCTTCCTGCATTAGGTCAAAAACTTCAACTGCTGACTCATAATCCCCGTTCATTCTGTATCCATACATCATCGCCCTCCAAAATGCAGGATCATCAGGTTTTATCTCAAATTGTTCAAAAACTCTTCGTGCCCAAGCAGGTTGCCCACATTTCATATACATATAAATAAGAGTTGTAGCCACGAATTCATCCTTATTTAACTTCGTTCTAATAACATGTCCATGGGTCTCTTTTCCACACTTTAAAGAAGAATAGCGTGCACAGGCTGATAAAACACTTAAAATGCATAGTAAACTCGGGACTGTGCCAGCTAGCTGCATTTTCTGAAAGTACTTGAAAGCTTCAAATCCCATCCCTTGTTGAAAAAATCCACTGATCACTAAATTCCAAGTTGATGAATTAGGTTTAAATCCTTCATGTGCTAACTGATCAAACAACTCCATGGCTTTCGAGCTCTGCCCATTTAACATCATTCCGGATATCATCGAATTCCATGTCAGAATATCTCTGCTCCCATTCAATTCTTGGAATACATTATGAGCCCAAGGCAAACAACCGCATTTTGAATACATGTCAACAAGTGCAGTACCAACCATAGTATCAGATTGCATCTCAATTTTCTGTATAAGCCCATGAACCTGCCTGCCAAACTGAAGATATAAAAGATTTTCACACGTAGAAATAACAGAAATATATGTAACTGAATCGGGTGCTTCACTTAAACACTTCCTCATGTCCTTGAACACTTTTAATACCACTAGAGGAACACCATTATTCAAAAGGCCCGTAAAAAGGGCATTATAGCTCACAACATCCTTCTCAGGCATCTCCTCAAACACTATAGAAGCCAAAATTATTTCTTTCTTATTCGAATACATAGTTAGTAATGAATTTTCCACACATAAATCCATCTCAACGCCCAACTTTATCGCCAAACAATGCATTTGCAAGCCATGATCAACACTCTCACAAGCAGACAACGCACTGGCAACAGTGACAGAATCAGGCCTACACGTTCCAACCACCGCTTCTTTAAACACCCTCAAAGCTTGTCTAAAATACCCAGTGTGGGCAAAGCAGGAAATTACCGAGGTCAATGACACCAAGTTCCGGTCAGGCATTTCATCGAACACTTTAAGAGCATCAGTAAGTCGATGAAGTTTCATGTACATACCAGTGAGAGCATTGGCTGCTTTCACGTCTGATGAAAACCCAGATTTGATGAGATGGGCATGGATGACTCGGCCTAGGGTGTGTGATTTGAGCTTGGCGAGGGAAGGTGAATTTGTGGGGGAGCAAGGAAGTAGAGTGGTGGTGTGTGTATAAATTAAATGCTTCTTTGTAGAAGCCATTTGTTACTAGTTTTAGTATTTAGTTTTTCATTTGATGAGACCAAAATGCGAGGGATCAACTTTGTAAGTTTAAACTGGTACTTCTAAACCTTAGAAACTCTATAGGTCACGAATATCAATTGCTATTCAAATTTGAACTGTCTAAGTGACACAAGCAAAGCCCTAAAACAAGAAGATTTACAAGTGACCACTAGTAACGAAAAATTATTGAAATGACAAAAAACTTCACACCTTTCTTTACCCACTTCAAGCCGAAATTTGCGTTTTTGAGATGAAGACGACGAGCAGAGCGGCTGGGATCTTAGGGTTTTGAGTTAAAAAGAGGAAAATTTGGTTTACACGGCTTACTGAGTTACAGGTAATATAATATTTTAAATTCACTTAAAATCAAATAAAACATAAACCGTTCGATTTAGGGAAAATTGAATCCAATGGCTAGAATTATGTATGTCTGCCATACTGGCATGTATTGTTGCAATGGCGTTATTTGTCAACTGACATGTGTATCACATAATGTGATGATTAGTAAATACATATTTTAGGATTTGTAAAAATAATCTAATAAAAATCATTTTTCAAGTATTCTATCTAGCATCTTATGCAACTGAAAGAAGGAAGTGCAAAATGAATTGCCACATATATAATTTGTTAATCTTTGGATATAAATTAACTCAAAATTACAAACAAATAAATTGCCTAAAATTATGTTTGGATTGATAGAAGATGATGGTTTTTAATAAAATGAAATGTCCATGATATCCTTATATTTGGCACAATAACATATTACATCCATATGTTTTGTAAAATACCTCAACACCTCAATTTTATTTAAATATAAATATAACTGTATATTTTTACCCTTATTCAATTTAAATAATTAACATTAATTACTAAAATGTGTAAACAGAAATGTGTATTATATAATTTTTTAACCTAGAAAAAAAAATTAATTTAATTTCTAATGGATTAAAATATGTTTTTATTATATTCTTAATACTATCTTTTCATTCCCTCCATATTAATTTTTTTTTTTTATGTTTATTTGCAATCAACACTAAATTCTATTAAAATAATTGTGAGTCATTTCTCTAATTAAATTAAAAATTTTAAAAATAACGGAAATTCTAAATCAAAAATTATTTTATTAATATTCAATTATTTTCCCTCGTATAAAATATATTTTACATGGTTAACAATTACAATAAGAATTTGAATAATAAAAATAAAATTATTTATATATCGTTTAACATTCTTAATATAAATAATTTTGACTATTTATTACAAATAATGATTTTGTTATTTATTTCAGTTATCTAAATTATAAAGGGTAAAATTGTTAAACTTCATGTAGAATAGTTGTAACACTCAGTTACCACGACACGATCACTATGGTCATTTTCTTTTTGTGTGAAGCATTATCTAAGCATATAATTATGCATTATAGATTGTGATATTTTAACCATAATTTGACCTACATCCAGTATGTTTTAAGTGATTTGTGTTAGGGTTGCTGGTCAGAATGCCAATTTCTAATGTATTTTCCTGAAAATACTTGTGTAAATATTTTAATAATGAATAAAATGAACAGATTCTTTAATATTACTTCTTCTTTATATGATAAAGACGTAAATGACATTAGAGTTATTAGTTATGATACTGTTGCAAAAGCGTCGTAACTAACATTGAGTCGTATCATAACAGCATCATTCTTTAACTGTTCCTAGTCAAGGTTTACAATTGCTTGGTAAGTAAGTAAACCAGTTGAGTCTGGTACATGTCTGTAGGCATTGCATTTTTGCATGTGAAACCCGATGATGAGTCTCATTGGAGGCACTACCTTTTAAGTCGCGGAAACCGCGGGAAACAGATATCGGAAGGGAGGAGTCAAGAATTGACTCATAGTCGGATTAAGTTCGCTGGTTTAGCTTCGGGTTACTTGTTGGTGTTCCGTTTTAAAATTTATTCTCGGCCCAAAACCCCGCAAATCACTTAACCTTAGTCCAAGCTCAATCCAAAGAAATAATTAATGTATGTCACAAATTAAAATAATTAAAACATCGAAACACCTAGCCCACCCACCTACCCAAGGCCCACACGCCCATAGCCTTTAATACACACCCCAAATTAAAATAATTATTAATTAAAACATTAACTAAATAAAATATTAATTATATTAATTAAAATAAATAAATAAAATATTTACCAAACATAAAATAAGTATATGCCTAATTTAAACAAATCAAATATAATTATTCCTAACTAAATTAAATTATATACCAATCTAAAATATTGACTTCCTAATCTAACAAAATTAAATGCCTAATCAACACCAATTAAAGATATCACCTTCCTAATTTGAATTAACCTTGTCCCCCCTCAATCTTTGACTTTCCTTAAGACAAAATCCTAAATTGAATGCAAAATCCCTTCCTTGTGAGATAAGGACAAACCCTAGCTCTCTTCTATATAAACATGACCTAACCTAGCCACCCCCACTCCCCAATCTCTCTAGCCCACGCCCAAGACCTCTCCACTCTCTCACATTGCACAAAAATCACAAACAAAATAACAAAGCTCTTCACGCATAAACCTAGCCACAAAGCCCTCATGCTCACGTTTTTCTACCTCACACCACACTGCTCACTGACCACATACAAACCGAGCCTTCACACAGCAAAATAGCTCCCTCCAGCAAGTTAATAAACACTTCAAACAAAACCACATAGCAACTCACGCACCAGCCCTCGACAGCCCCACAAATCTGCCTCACGCCAAGACCCTCACTGCCTCCATTCACTGCTGTATACTGCCCTAAAAACACAGCCCTCCATTGCCGAGTTCCAGCCACCATTCACAGCCCTAAAACCCTAAAATAAGCCTCAAATACAGCCCAAAAGCCAAAAAAAGCCCAAACGTCGCACAAAAGACCCCCCAAAAGCAGCTTCAAATCAGCGCCCAAACCGTCCCTGAAAACACCCCACTGCACCAGTGAACTGCCGCAGTTCACCTTCTGTTCTGGTCAGTTTTTGTTGCGTCGTTAGCCCACAAAACAGTCCTAAAATCACCTAACACCATCCCAAAAACCTCCATAAAGTTTCCCTAAAAAATCCTTACAAACGCACCCCCCTAAGCCTTCCAAATCACCCAAAACAGTCCACTAAATCACCAAAACAGTGACCTGAAACGGAAGAAAGCAGCGAAACAGCAGTGAAACGAAGCCAAAACAGCGAGGAAAACAGTGGAACAACGAGTTAAGACGCTAAGCTAGTGAACCGGAAGGTAAGGAGCTTTTACCCCTTCCGATCTCCGCGAAACGCAAGTCCGAAGACAACTTAAAAGGTTAGACCTGAGGGTACCTTTCACACTTGTTTTTATTTGATTTTTATTGATTCTTTTAATTGTGTTTTAATTATTTATTGAATATTGTTTGCATGTGATGTGTGTTGTGGCCATTGATTAAAACGGAAAATACGTCGTCTCTCGTGGTATATAGGATGGAAACCCAGACGTAAATTCCGTAGCCGATTCCGAATGGACGGTAGTGCGGTCTGTACTGGGATACAACTCCACGTACCACTTGAGTAAACGGCGTATATTTCGCTTTATGTTATTTTGATTATTCTCACTTTATTATTCGTCTTTTAATTTCCGCATTTTATTTATTTATGTTATGATGCGATCGAGCGCATGGCTTAGTAAGTGGAATGAAAGATCCCCTATGGGGAAGGGTTAAAGCCCTTTACCACGATGCTTTGCCGCGCGGTTGATGTGTGTTCGGTTGAATGCAAGACACGTTCAATCGGACATATTAAGTTTGATATGATTGTCTTTATTTTTTTATGTATGATGCGATCGAGCTCATGGGCTTAGTGAGTTAGTCCAAAGGTCCTCTATTTGAGAGACGAATAGCCTAAAAGGCCACCTTTGTGACACTACTTCGCCGCGCCGGACGAAGTGTGTTTGGGTTGAATATACGTTCAATCGGGCATACGAAGTCCTACACTTTTATTGTCTTTATTTCATGTATTGTGATGTGACGCGCATGGGCTTAGTATGTGGTCTAAAGGTCCCCTCTTTGAGAGACAAAGAGCCCCAAAGGCCACCTTTACGGCAGTACTTCGCCGCGCCCCTTTATTTTTTTGTTTAGTATGACCTTCTTACATGACCATGCATCATATCACATTGCGCATGGGCTTAGTATGTTGGTCTAAAGGTCCTCTCTTTGAGAGACAAAGAGCCTAAAAAGCCACTTTTACGGCAGTACTTTTGCCGCGGCCTCTTTTATTTAGTTATTCGCTTCATAACGTCTTTTTGAAAATTCATGCATCATATTGCATTGCGCATGGGCTTATCAAGTGAGATTAAGGGTCCTCCACTTTGAGGGGTGAAAATGCTTGAAAAGCTACCTTTGCTACAATGATTTACCGCGCCCCTTAATCTGTTGTTATGTACGAGAACTCATATATTCATCTGTTCATGTATGTGTCATGTCGTTTACTGCATTTTGGAGGTCACTACTATAACCCCGTTCGAACGCGTTCCGAAATGCCGCACGAACGCATGTTTTCTTTCTGGTCCCGTTCGAACGCGTTATCAAACGCTATACGGACGCGAACCTTCTGTCTTCCGTTCGAACGCGTTTACGAACGCTACACGAACGCGAATACACTGAATTGAGTCATTTTCATCACATGTGCGTCTGTGTCTATATCTATCTTCTTTTGCACCACGTCATAGCATGTTCACTTTAATGCCTAATTGCATCCCTAAGCGTCTTTTTGCATTACGTACTTAGTTGACTCCTTTATTTGTGCATGGACATGTAATGGTTATTTGTTGAAATCAAATGTTCGCCATTATTTGATTCGCCTTTATGTGTGCTTGTGTGGTTAGTGTGTGCTTGTGTTTCCATGAATACAATATGCCAATGAAGTTGTATGTTCGTTGCTACTTTGATTTTCTTTCAAGCATGTAATCTTAGATGTGAAATATATGCAAATTTAGGCGTAAGTTTTATTTTTGCGCATGTGGATTTAGAAGCATGATACTCTTGGAAATAAGTGTTACTTAAGCTTGATTAAATTATTACACAAATCCTTTCATTACAAGTGACATAAGTAAGGGACCATTCCGAACCCAACGGTTGAGGTCTTCCCTTGCGAGGGGTGAGTGCGGCCTTAAATCTCATTTTCCCGGTGCACACGGGTGGCGACTCCATTATTCTCCGGTTTAGTCCCCCGTGGCTACTCCGTACTCCCGACCGGGCCGCGAGCCCGGGACATCATGCGTCGCCCAGATCCTATGTTCCCACAGTCTGGCGACTCCACTGGGGATAGAGAATCGGCCCCGAAATATTGTCTTGTAATGTTTGGATTTATGTTCTAATTGACCGTGTCTATAGTGGATAAAATGAGGGTTTAATCAAAGGCATTTTGAGGTTAGGTAATGGTTTGGTGTCTTCCTTCACTCACTACCTTTCTAGAAGGAAAAGCTGTGAAGGCACCTAGATAGCCATCTACTCGTAGCCTATTGTGATGGACTAATTTGGAGGACTCCTTGTTTATTCCTGACACCAAGCGATAAGAGCCTAAGAGGCTTGGGTATTTAAGTGAGTCTCACTCCACCTTCCCTCTGGGGAATCTACAACGGGAAATCCATTTGACAGTCAGTCACACACCATAGCTAATTGGCACGTACCTTAGTGTATAAAAAAGGGTGCGCTCACTTGGTCGCTCGAACCCTTGATTGGGGAGACCTAGTTGTGGTCCATCCTTCGCCGATGAGAGCCTTTGTCTACACTCTTGTGAACCCACCCATAGACCGGGATTGTATGGTTAAAGTAACAATTATTTCCTTGAGTATGTGCTTGTGGACCATCCTCATTTGGATGCAGTTGGACTATTCTCAGAAATGCGAACTTGCTGGGCCATTTAAACTGGGGCGAGTTCGTACCTTATGACCATTGGGCCCAAAGCCTCTGAAATGTTGATGGGCCATTCTGTAGAAATTAATACTCTATGTTTACATTATCTTTCTTTTATGCTTGTGTTTGGGAACATCATCGTTTGGATCCATTTGGACCATTTATCATGAGATATAGGCTTGTTGGGCCATTTAAACTGGGATAAGAACGTATTTTATGACAATTGGGCCAAAGGCTTCTAAGTGTTGATGGGCCACTTTGTGCTTGTGTTCAGAACATTACCATTTGGATTTAGTTAGGCTCCTTGCCATGGGATGTGAACTCGTTGGGCCATTTAAATTGGGACGGGTTCACTCATATGACAGTTAGCCCAGAAGCTTCTAAAATGATAATGAGCTGATTTGTTTGAAGATTTTAGTTGATTCAATATGTTATATATGTTACATGCATCTCATGCACCCCCATGCATACATACATCATGCTAACCCTTGTGTTCAAAAAGCCATCATAGATTCCCGTTGGGTTAGGGAAGAGAGAAGACTCACTAAAAGACCGATAAAAAAATATGAGTACATCCGATAATGAAGTATCCCGAATAGATCAGTTGGAAAATGGTTTCGCCAAGATTACTGAACAATTGCAAGCCTTGACTACTGCCATGACAGATATGGCTGTGCCCCGTGCTGGGGGAACTCTGAGAATGTAAGATGTGAGGAGCCTCCGAATGGGTTGGGGGATGATATCCCCACTTTTGATGATGACATGGCAGAGTATGCAACATGCAAAGTGATTGGGTCTCAGGCAGAATTTCAGAAGCTTCGGGATCAGGTTGAAACAGTTACCCGCAAAATGAGGGGTAAACATGAAGAGTTGTTAGATTATGAGGCAATGACCTTCGGAGAACAGCTGTCAGCTCAGTTTAAAATGCCCGACATAGCCAAGTTTAATGGGAATGGAGACCCGAGAGTCCATCTGCAGTAATATGTCTCAGTCATGAGTTCAGTGGGCCTATCACAGCGCCAGGTCCAAAAGATGTTTGGGATGTCACTTGAGGGGGCACCTGTGGTTTGGTATCATAGCCTTGAGAAGAAGGTTAAGGAAGATTGGAGGGAACTAGCTGATGCTTTTCTGAAGTAGTATGTTACAGACTTAGAGATTGACTTGTCACTCCGTGATTTGGAGAACACTAAGCAGAAGCCGGAAGAAAGCTTCAAGGAGTATGTAGACCGCTGGAGAAGCCAGCTTCTGAAGATGCAGACTCGGCCCTCTGAGAAAGACCAGATCAAAATGATCATCAAGGGTACTAAGCCCTCCATTTATGGTAAGCTGCGGAGGATGACTTCGATGATTACGGATTTCCGACAATTGAGGGAGACGGTTATGGATATTGAAGAAGAAGAGGCTGAAAACAGAAAGTTTTATGGCCAGAATAGAAGGAATATTGAGGGACCTTCAGGGACCAAGCCCGCTACCGCTGAGGTCACTGCCATCAAAAGCAGGCGATTTTCCAACCTTGGTAAGCCTCTTTCAAGAGTGTTCGAAAAGCTGAAGGCGCAAGGACTTCTTGAACCTTAGAGGCTAAACCAATTCCAAACTCTGTACCACCCAACCTTGACCTAAGCCTGTATTGTCACTTCCATCGGAGAAGGGGTCACGAAACTGATAGCTGCACCCGCCTTAGGCATGAGATCCAAAACCTCATTGACTCACACAAAATACCTGACCCAGAAAGAGAACAACCCAACGCACACAGAAATTCCCTACCCAACTACATGATCAACTCTGGCCTACTCGAAACCCTTGTCCTCCAAACTCTCAACCACTCAGCTTCATTCATAGGAATAGGGGATGACAACGGTGGAGAACCATAGGCCAATGAAGAAGGCAATGCTGCGAATGATGAAGTTATTCCTCCTAGTTTATTTGATCCTGCATTTTTAATAAAGACATTGATTTTGTCTCTTCGTTCGAACCTTTTCTTAATGATAATAAAGACGTTTGTTTTGCTTACTTGCCTGAATCTCTTCCTTTCAACCGGCAACATGAGTATATTTAAGAAAAGCATTCAACCTTGGTACTATGAAATTCAGTGATGTTTAGAACACGGGGAATTCCCGAAAGCAACAAGCAGAAAAGATATGGTGGTCATTCAGAAATTGAGAAATGGGGCAGTAAGACTATCAGACTTGGAAGAGAATGAGTTCACCGAGCCGATTAAAGTGGAAAGGTTGAAGCAGTACTTTGCCTGAGGAAGAATTGGCGGAAGACCTAACCCAACGGGATAGGAAACTCATTCATGCATGCATGCATACACGTAACATACTTTGCATTCTTTTGTGTTTGTTTTGCTTTGTATTCACAGGTTTTGAAGCAGAAAGAGAGAAAGCGGCAAAGACAAACCAATCAGGAACATCGACAGTACTGTATCAGTCTGGGGGCGAGGTCCATATCAGTATCAGTCTGGGGGCGAGGCCCATATCAGCTGTATCAGTCTGGGGGCGAGGCCCATATCAGCAGTATCAGTCTATGGGGCGAGGCCCACATCAGCATCACTCTGGGAACGAGGCCCACATCAGCATCAGTATCAGTTTAGCCGGGAATGGCACTCAAAGAATGGAAACACAGTTCGAGAATGAACAAGCCGGGAATGGCACTCCAAGAATAGAGCACGGTTCGGAAATGGACCACTCTCATATCAGTAATGGTTCGGAAATGGACTATCTCTCATCAGTAACAGTTCGAAAATGGGCCACTCTCATCACCAACGTTCGAAAATGGACAACTCTCATATCAGTAACAGTTCGGAAATGGACCACTCTCATATCAGTATTTGTTCGGAATTGGACTATCTCTCATCAGCAACGGTTCGAAAATGGGCCACTCTCATCAGCAACGGTTCGAAAATGGACCACTCTCATATCAGTAACAGTTCGGAAATGGACCACTCTCATATCAGTATTGGTTCAGAAATGGACCACTCTCATATCAGTATTGGTTCGAAAATGGACTACTATCACTCGCCGAAAATGGCACTCCGAAAATGGAGCACGGTTCGAAATGGACCATCATCTCATCACTCGCCGAAAATGGCACTCCGAAAATGGAGCACGGTTCGAAATGGACCATCATCTCATCCCGCCGAAAATGGCACTCCGAAAATGGAGCACGGTTCGAAAATATACCATTATCTCATCAGTCACCGAAAATGGCACTCCAAAAATGGAGCACAGTTCGAAAATGGATAGACATCACTTCAGCAACGCCTCGGAAATGGGGTTTAGCATACCAAAAATGGTACAATCAGATCAACTCAACTCAACACAGCAGGCAAACCAGCAGACAGCTGGCGAGCCAGGTAAGTGAAAATGCATTGCATGTACTTTGATAGGATTGTCACTGTCACACACTGCACAAGTCCCATCAAAGTGGGGGCGACTGTAGGCATTGCATTTTTGCATGTGAAACCCGATGATGAGTCTCATTTGGAGGCACTACCTTTTAAGTCGCGAAAACCACGGGAAACAGATGTCGGAAGGGAGGAGTCAAGAATTGACTCATAGTCGGATTAAGTTCGCTGGTTTAGCTTCGGGTTACTTGTTGGTGTTCCGTTTTAAAATTTATTCTCGGCCCAAAACCCCGCAAATCATTTAACCTTAGTCCAAGCCCAATCCAAAGAAATAATTAATGTATGTCACAAATTAAAATAATTAAAACATCGAAACACCTAGCCCACCCACCTAACCAAGGCCCACACGCCCATAGCCTTTAATACACACCCCAAATTAAATAATTATTAATTAAAACATTAACTAAAAAAAATATTAATTATATTAATTAAAATAAATAAATAAAATATTTACCAAACATAAAATAAGTATATGTCTAATTTAAACAAATCAAATATAATTATTCCTAACTAAATAAAATTATATACCAATCTAAAATATTGACTTCCTAATCTAACAAATTAAATGTCTAATCAACACCAATTAAAGATATCACCTTCCTAATTTGAATTAACCTTGTCCCCCCTCAATCTTTGACTTTCCTTAAGACCAAATCCTAAATTGAATGCAAGATCCCTTCCTTGTGAGACAAGGACAAACCCTAGCTCTCTTCTATATAAACATGACCTAACCTAGCCACCCCCACTCCCCAATCTCTCTAGCCCACGCCCAAGACCTCTCTACTCTCTCACATTGCACAAAAATCACAAACAAATAACAAAGCTCTTCACACATAAACCTAGCCACAAAGCCCTCATGCTCACGTTTTTCTACCTCACACACACTGCTCACTGACCACATACAAACCGAGCCTTTCACACAGCAAAATAGCTCCCTCCAGCAAGTTAATAAACACTTCAAACAAACCAATAGCAACTCACGCACCAGCCCTCGACAACCCCACAAATCTGCCTCACGCCAAGACCCTCACTGCCTCCATTCACTGCCGTATACTGCCCTAAAAAACACAGCCCTCCATTGCCGAGTTCCAGCCACCATTCACAGCCCTAAAACACCTTAAAATAAGCCTCAAATACAGCCCCAAAGTCGCACAAAAGACCCCCCAAAAGCAGCTTCAAATCAGCGCCCAAACCAGTCCCTGAAAACACCCCTCTGCACCAGTGAACTGCCGCAGGTCACCTTCTGTTCTGGTCAGTTTTTGTTGCGTCCTTAGCCCACAAAACAGTCCTAAAATCACCTAAACACCATCCCAAAAACCTCCATAAAGTTTCCCTAAAAAATCCTTACAAACGCACCCCCCTAAGCCTTCAAAATCACCCAAAACAGTCCACTAAATCACCAAAACAGTGACCTGAAACGGAGCAGCGAAACAGCAGTGAAACGAAGCCAAAACAGCGAGGAAAATAGTGGAACAACGAGTTAAGACGCTAAGCTAGTGAACCGGAAGAGTAAGGAGCTTTTACCCCTTCCGATCTCCGCGAAACGCAAGTCCGAAGACAACTTAAAAGGTTAGACCTGAGGGTACCTTTCACACTTGTTTTTTTATTTGATTTTTATTGATTCTTTTAATTGTGTTTTAATTATTTATTGAATATTGTTTGCATGTGATGTGTGTTGTGGCCATTGATTAAAACGGAAAATACGTCGTCTCTCGTGGTATATAGGATGGAAACCCAGACGTAAATTCTGTAGCCGATTCCGAATGGACGGTAGTGCGATCTGTACTTGGGATACAACTCCACGTACCACTTGAGTAAACGGCGTATATTTCGCTTTATGTTATTTTGATTATTCTCACTTTATTATTCCGTCTTTTAATTTCCGCATTTTATTTATTTATGTTATGATGCGATCGAGCGCATGGGCTTAGTAAGTGGAATGAAAGATCCCCTATGGGGAAGGGTTAAAGCCCTTTACCACGATGCTTTGCCGTGCCGGTTGATGTGTGTTCAGTTGAATGCAAGACACGTTCAATTGGACATATTAAGTTTGATATGATTGTCTTTATTTTTTTATGTATGATGCGATCGAGCTCATGGGCTTAGTGAGTTAGTCCAAAGGTCCTCTATTTGAGAGACGAATAGCCTAAAAGGCCACCTTTGTGACACTACTTCGCCGCGCCGGACGAAGTGTGTTTGGGTTGAATATACGTTCAATCGGGCATACGAAGTCCTACACTTTTATTGTCTTTATTTCATGTATTGTGATGTGACGCGCATGGGCTTAGTATGTCGGTCTAAAGGTCCCCTATTTGAGAGACAAAGAGCCCCAAAAGGCCACCTTTACGGCAGTACTTCGCCGCGCCCCTTTATTTTTTTGTTTAGTATGACGTCTTCTTACATGACCATGCATCATATCACATTGCGCATGGGCTTAGTATGTTGGTCTAAAGGTCCTCTCTTTGAGAGACAAAGAGCCTAAAAAGCCACTTTTACGGCAGTACTTTGCCGCGCCTCTTTTATTTAGTTATTCGCTTCATAACGTCTTTTTGAAAATTCATGCATCATATTCGCCATTACGTACTTAGTTGACTCCTTTATTTGTGCATGGACATGTAATGGTTATTTGTTGAAATCAAATGTTCGCCATTATTTGATTCGCCTTTATGTGTGCTTGTGTGGTTAGTGTGTGCTTGTGTTTCCATGAATACAATATGCCAATGAAGTTGTATGTTCGTTGCTACTTTGATTTTCTTTCAAGCATGTAATCTTAGATGTGAAATATATGCAAATTTAGGCGTAAGTTTTATTTTTGCGCATGTGGATTTAGAAGCATGATACTCTTGGAAATAAGTGTTACTTAAGCTTGATTAAATTATTACACAAATCCTTTATTACAAGTGACATAAGTAAGGGACCATTCCGAACCCAACGGTTTGAGGTCTTCCCTTGCGAGGGGTGAGTGCGGCCTTAAATCTCAATTTCCCGGTTCACACCGGGTGGCGACTCCATTATTCTCCGGTTTAGTCCCCCGTGGCTACTCCGTACTCCCGACCGGGCCGCGAGCCCGGGACATCATGCGTCGCCCAGATCCTGTGTTCCCACAATGTCGTATATTGGAATATTGGATTCCAATGGTTTCTCAATGAACCATGAGTCTCGGGAGACTTCTATAAACATATAAGTGTTTATATCAGATAAACACTGAATAGCTCACCGAAGATTCTTAATGACTGGTATACCAACGCCAATAAAAATCTTCTCGGGTTGAGTGAGCATAATCATTCTTTGACTTGAGATACGACTTCCACACTTTGATGGCAGTCACGTCAGCGATCTTTTCAGATCAGACCTCGGTCTGTTCATTGGGTATGGACTGATGCTCATAATATCTTGTACGTATCAGATATGATCCATCAATTATGTGTACATAGCACATGTATTCAATATGGAATTAGCAATCTGTTAAATTCATGGGTTTGTGGTACACTGTAGAAGTGAGTTGTAAGTGCTATTAAGAGATTAATAATAGAAACGTCGACGTGATTATTGTTGGGATTTTGTACGTATTACTCGGTTACGCAGCGGAAAGCGGAAAAATCAAATTTTCTCATTTCTTTAATTTTCATTGGGTAATTAAAATAAACTAATTTTTTTAATCACTCAATACACAAAAGCAGAATGTTTAACCTGGAAATCAAAATTTCAGTAAATTACCGTAAATCCCCTAAACTTTCCATTTTAATCATTTTAGTCCTAAATTATTCAAAACAAACTTAGGTGATTTCAAATCACAACCAAAATGATTTGTATATCAAATATACATGAATAACACAAATCTGAAAATTTTTCAGATTTTTCAATAATTACCAAAAGGCCTAAATCTTTTACTTTTTGATCATTTTAGTCCTAACTTGTTCAAAACAAGTTAAGGTGATTGCGAATCATTACTAAAATAATTTTTACATTATATATACATTAAAAAGCAACCTAGAAAAATTTCCCATAATTTTACTCAATTTTTGTGGGTCCTAATAGTTTGCATTTTAATCATTTTGACCCTAATTTGTCAAATACAAGATTATGTGATATCCAATCACTACCAAAATAATTTGTACATCTTATATACATTAAAATGAAACCCAAAAAAGTTTTTTTTTTTTTCATATTTTTTACATATTTATGTGAACACCAAAAACTTTATATTTTGATCATTTTGGTCCTAATTTATCAAATATAAGAGTGAGTAGTGTGAGTAGTTTATTGGTTCCATGGAATTCACTACTGCACCACTATTATCGCAATAAAGTGTGAGTAGTTTATCTATATTTGGAACAACTTTCAGATATCCCAAGAACTTCTGGAGCAAAAATGCTTCATAAGTTGCTTCGCAATCTGCAACGTATTTTGCCACCATGGTGGAGTCAACAATATAAGATTGCTTCATGCTCCTCCACATAATGGCCTCAACATCTAGGGTGAACACTGATCCAGTTGTGGATTTCGAATTGATATCTGTCTAAAACTCAAAGTCAGCAATACAAGAGTTCAGTAAAAATAAAATTTTCTCAAGTGTTGAGAATAGAGAGAAAAATGAGTGAGTTAGATCTTCATCTTTTTCATTCAAAATTTCTAAAAGCCAGAAGGATTTTGTGAAAACATACTTCACTAAAGAGTTTAGAGATTAATCTTTGTGAGTGAAGCTCACACTTCGGTTTTCTAGTTTCGAGTCATAATTCAAAAGATTGAGTGGTTGATCCTAGCATCGTATCTCTAAAGAAACACATCAATATCGAGGAGAAAATCCAATCACCAATAATTGGTGGAATTAGATTTCAACAAAATGAGAAGGCAAGAAATTTTTCAAGGTCTATCCCGATGCCTAAAGCATTTCCGTTGCGCATAAGGAAATGTGTTTCCTAAACGATTTTACCTCCATTCCATGGGGTGTCATCGGGCCTGCAATTTAATCAGCAAAAGATATTAGCATAAACCCTGTCATAACCTTGACAAGAAATATCAAAATGGAAGTTTTCTACAAAATGGAAAAATTTAGTTGATTACTGCATTCACATACCCGAAATCAACGGCATTCCAAAGTACTGTATTGTTGTCTTGAGGAGCACCAGTAATGCCAACAGAAGGATCGTATTGTAGCCTTTTAAAATCCCTCATCAATCTCTTCCTTACGGGAGACGACATTCTCACCGCCTAAATATACAGTAAAAGGCGAATCCAAAAAAAAAAAAAAAAAACTCAGTGTCATCAATTGTTTCACAAATAATGAACAAGCAACCACTTGAACAAATTTGAATCAACAACAGTTCCTCAAGAGTAATCAACAGACAAGATGCACTACAATAAACTTTTGCAAAAATCAACAAGTTGAGATTCTTGGGTAATTATCACTACCGAGTTTAAATTGAGCTGAGATTCAAAGAAAGATATTGAGAACTCCCCTTATTCATATCACAAGACTTACGTCAGCAATATAATACAAATTGAGGATGTAAAAAAGTCATAAATCCATGATTATAATATTCATATTGCAAACTTCTCATGCTTTGTCAAGCTGACCAGCATGACTACATGCAAACAGGACAGCAACAAGAGATGCAGAATTTGGTTTTACCTTCTCTTCCTACATTAGGTCAAAAACTTCAACTGCTGACTCATAATCCCCGTTCATTCTGTATCCAGACATCATCGCCCTCCAAAATGCAGGATCATCAGGTTTTATCTCAAATTGTTCAAAAACTCTTCGTGCCCAAGCAGGTTGCCCACATTTCATATACATATAAATAAGAGTTGTAGCCACGAATTCATCCTTATTTAACTTCGTTCTAATAACATGTCCATGGGTCTCTTTTCCACACTTTAAAGAAGAATAGCTTGCACAGGCTGATAAAACACTTAAAATGCATAGTAAACTCGGGACTGTGCCAGCTAGCTTCATTTTCTGAAAGTACTTGAAAGCTTCAAATCCCATCCCTTGTTGAAAAAATCCACTGATCACTGAATTCCAAGTTGATGAATTAGGTTTAAATCCTTCATGTGCTAACTGATCAAACAACTCCATGGCTTTCGAGCTCTGCCCATTTAACATCATTCCGGATATCATCGAATTTCATGTCAGAATATCTCTGCTCCCATTCAATTCTTGGAATACATTATGAGCCCAAGGCAAACAACCGCATTTTGAATACATGTCAACAAGTGCAGTACCAACCATAGTATCAGATTGCATCTCAATTTTCTGTATAAGCCCATGAACCTGCCTGCCAAACTGAAGATATAAAAGATTTTCACACGTAGAAATAACAGAAATATATGTAACTGAATCGGGTGCTTCACTTAAACACTTCCTCATGTCCTTGAACACTTTCAACACCACTAGAGGAACACCATTATTCAAAAGGCCCGTAAAAAGGGCATTATAGCTCACAACATCCTTCTCAGGCATCTCCTCAAACACTATAGAAGCCAAAATTATTTCTTTCTTATTCGAATACATAGTTAGTAATGAATTTGCCACACATAAATCCATCTCAACGCCCAACTTTATCGCCAAACAATGCATTTGCAAGCCATGATCAACACTCTCACAAGCAGACAACGCACTGGCAACAGTGACAGAATCAGGCCTACACGTTCCAACCACCGCTTCTTTAAACACCCTCAAAGCTTGTCTAAAATACCCAGTGTGGGCAAAGCAGGAAATTACCGAGGTCAATGACACCAAGTTCCGGTCAGGCATTTCATCGAACACTTTAAGAGCATCAGTAAGTCGATGAAGTTTCATGTACATACCAGTGAGAGCATTGGCTGCTTTCACGTCTGATGAAAACCCAGATTTTATGAGATGGGCATGGATGACTCGGCCTAGGGTGTGTGATTTGAGCTTGGCGAGGGAAGGTGAATTTGTGGGGGAGCAAGGAAGTAGAGTGGTGGTGTGTGTATAAATTAAATACTTCTTTGTAGAAACCATTTGTTACTAGTTTTAGTATTTGGTTTTTCATTTGATGAGACCAAAATGCGAGGGATCAACTTTGTAAGTTTAAACTGGTACTTCTAAACCTTAGAAACTCTATAGGTCACGAATATCAATTGCTATTCAAATTTGAACTGTCTAAGTGACACAAGCAAAGCCCTAAAACAAGAAGATTTACAAGTGACCACTAGTAACGAAAAATTATTGAAATGACAAAAAACTTCACACCTTTCTTTACCCACTTCAAGCCGAAATTTGCGTTTTTGAGATGAAGACGACGAGCAGAGCGGCTGGGATCTTCGGGTTTTGAGTTAAAAAGAGGAAAATTTGGTTTACACGGCTTACTGAGTTACAGGTAATATAATATTTTAAATTCACTTAAAATCAAATAAAACATAAACCGTTCGATTTAGGGAAAATTGAATCCAATGGCTAGAATTATGTATGTCTGCCATACTGGCATGTATTGTTGCAATGGCGTTATTTGTCAACTGACATGTGTATCACATAATGTGATGATTAGTAAATACATATTTTAGGATTTGTAAAAATAATCTAATAAAAATCATTTTTCAAGTATTCTATCTAGCATCTTATGCAACTGAAAGAAGGAAGTGCAAAATGAATTGCCACATATATAATTTGTTAATCTTTGGATATAAATTAACTCAAAATTACAAACAAATAAATTGCCTAAAATTATGTTTGGATTGATAGAAGATGATGGTTTTTAATAAAATGAAATGCCCATGACATCCTTATATTTGGCACAATAACTGTTGGACAATTATGACCCATAGCGTCACTATTTGTACAGATCACGGTGTTGTTGTACAAATTTACTATGTGACAAAGGAGATTGCACTCTTATCATTTGTGATTAGATCACCAAGTTATATAAATGATGAGAGGTCCCTTTGATTAGTGCCTGGATTGAGAATGATATGAGACAGTATCAATCCACGGAGGCATGATTATTAAATATCCATAGTCAGAGTATTATCGAGATTGGACATCGATAAATACGTAAAAGACTAGTATTACACTTGTGCGCGTTTGTGAGAGCACAACGACATAGTTCTCATATGTTTGGGTATAGGATACACATGCAAGTGTAATAGGAGGTTGTGTTTCACCGATGGTACGAGAAACAGCTTCGCTCTGGATAGACCCCCTCGAAATTCAATTGGTAGTATGACTATGTGTCTATGGAAGTCCGAAATCAGGGTAGGTGTATTTGGTCTTAACCTGAGACTTACACCGCTAATGCATACGAAAATCAATATACTTTGGTTGAGGTCGTCCAGGGCTTTAACAGGTTCTGTGTACGCCAATTCTGAGTATATCGAGAATCGTAGTGTGTTGGGTGTGATGTTAAGATGGAAGTGTCACTCCAGTCATATGGAGATGATGGTCACGTAGGATACGGGACTGGTTCTCTTGAATGCTGCAGCTATCGGGATAAAATTACAAGGTCATGTTTATCCGATTATAGAGACTAGTCGCCAGAGATCCGACATGTGCTTCGTACGGGGTAGACACTATTCCAGCCTCAGACCTAGCACGTGACATCAAGATGCTGGACAAAAATACGCAATACTACGGTATACTACGCTTGATATAGATCCTTTATTCCTGTAAAGATATTTCCAGAGAATTGGGTAGGCATGGCGCTTTGCTAGATGCCAACCTTGTCTTGTAAATCGGTACAAATATAGTACTTTGTACTTACGTATTCGGATAGTCCGACGACCGATTTGACTGCCAACATATCCGAGGATCTCATGGGTCACTTCCCAAAGATTCACCGATGACGTATAACTCACACTCTATATTAATATGGGATTAATTAGAAGATAGAGAAAATTAATCTGGGATTAATTACGGAGATATTTTATCTGGGATAAAATATCATTAAAAGAGAGATAACGATTAATTTGGAATTAATCGATAAATTAATATATTTGATATATTAAACGAAATTAGATTTCGACGCGGAATTGAAATTAGATTTTAATTCGGGCGAGCGAATTAATTTAGAATTAATTCGTTAGCGACGTGAATAGTGACTTTGCTAGGCGTAATCATATAATTACGACGCAACGGAAAATTCGTTAATTTAGAATTAGCGAACCCAAGCCCGAGATGATTGGCGAGCGCATTCGCATTTCGAATTCGAGTGCGGCACGTCAAATCAAGCGTCAAATCGCTAGTCACATCAAGCGTCAAATCACTTGTCACTTTGAGTGATGTGACATGACAAGTTGATGGATTGAGTGATGTGGGTGGTTGAAGGCTTTAATGGTTTGACTTATTAAAGCCAAATTCAAATGAAATTCATTTGAAATTCAAATGTGTGTATATATTACACAAATTTGGAAAACCAAACACAACTCTCTCTCTCCATTTCTCTTCTTCCATTTCACGCCCAAAGGGCCAAAAACCTTCTGTTTTGCAGTGAAATGCCGAGCATAGGGAAGCTAAGAGTTGGGTTTTTGTGGCAAAAACTGCAAGTGCTAGCACACTACGAGATATGCGAGGGTGATAGGGAAGCTCACCCATGAGCCGGGAACCGTTCGACGAAGCTTGGAGCTTGACGAAGGACAAAAAACGAAGCCAAAACAGTAAGCACACCAACTGCAGTTCACACCTACCAGTGAGCAGTTTTTGGAGTTCCGTTGCTTGCCGCGTCGCTCAACTGATCGATGTAAGTATTCCGCAACTTCGTCGATGTGTATTCGCAATGTTTTCATGCTTATTATCGATCCTGGACCTTAATAGAAACCAACAATAACATATTACATCCATATGTTTTTGTAAAATACCCCAACACCTCAATTTTATTTAAATATAAATATAATTGTATATTTTTACCCTTATTCAATTTAAATAATTAACATTAATTACTAAAATGTGTAAACAAAAATGTGTATTATATAATTTTTAACCTAGAAAAAAAATTAATTTAATTTCTAATGGATTAAAATATGTTTTTATTATATTCGTAATTTTCATCTTTTCATTCCCTCCATATAATTGTTTTTTTAATGTTTATTTGCAATCAACACTAAATTCTATTAAAAATAATTGTGAGTCATTTCTCTAATTAAATTAAACATTTTAAAAATAACGGAAATTTTCTAAATCAAAAATTATTTTCCCTCGTATAAAATATATTTTACATGGTTAACAATTACAATAAGAATTTGAATAATAAAAATAAAATTATTTATTTATCGTTTAACATTCTTAATATAAATAATTTTGACTATTTATTACAAATAATGATTTTGTTATTTATTTCAGTTATCTAAATTTATAAATGGTAAAATTGTTAAACTTCATGTAGAATAGTTGTAACACTCAGTTACCACGACACGATCACTATGGTCATTTTCTTTTTGTGTGAAGCATTATCTAAGCATATAATTATGCATTATAGATTGTGATATTTTAACCATAATTTGACCTACATCCAGTATGTTTTAAGTGATTTGTGTTAGGGTTGCTGCTCAGAATGCCAATTTCTAATGTATTTCCCTGAAAATACTTGTGTAAATATTTTAATAATGAATAAAATGAACATATTCTTTAATATTACTTCTTCTTTATATGATAAAGACGTAAATGACATTAGAGTTATTAGTTATGATACTGTTGCAAAAGCGTTGTAACTGACATTGAGTCGTATCATAACAGCATCATTCTTTAACTGTTCCTAGTCAAGGTTTACAATTGCTTGGTCAGTAAGTAAACCAGTTGAGTCTGGTACATGTCGTATATTAGAATATTGGATTCCAATGGTTTCTCAATGAACCATGAGTCTCGGGAGACTTGTATAAACATATAGGTGTTTATATCAGATAAACACTGAATGACTCACCGAAGATTCTTAATGAATGGTATACCAACGCCAATAAAAATCTTCTCGGGTTGAGTGAGCATAGTCATTCTTTGACTTGAGATACCACTTCCACACTTTGATGGCAGTCACATCAGCGATCTTTTCAGATCAGACCTTCGTCTGTTCGTTGGGTATGGACTGATGCTCATGATATCTTGTACGTATCAGATAGGATCCATCAATTCTGTGTAAATAGCACATGTATTCAATATGGAATTAGTAATCTGTTAAATTCATGGGTTCGTGGTACACTGTAGAAGTGAGTTGTAAGTGCTATTAAGAGATTAATAATAGAAACGTCGACGTGATTATTGTTGGGATTTTGTACGTATTACTCGGGTTACGCAGCGGAAAGCGGGAAAATCAAATTTTCTCATTTCTTTAATTTTCCTTGGGTAATTAAAATAAACTAATTTATTTTAATTACTCAATACTCAAAGCAGAATGTTTAACCTGGAAATCAAAATTTCAGTAAATTACCGTAAATCCCCTAAACTTTCCATTTTAATCATTTTAGTCCTAAATTATTCAAAACAAACTTAGGTGATTTCAAATCACAACCAAAATGATTTGTATATCAAATATACATGAATAACACAATTCTGAAAATTTTTCAGATTTTTCAATAATTACCAAAAGGCCTAAATCTTTTACTTTTTGATCATTTTGGTCCTAACTTGTTCAAAACAAGTTACGGTGATTGTCAATCATTACTAAAATAATTTTTACATTATATATACATTAAAAAGCAACCTAGAAAAATTTCCCATAATTTTACTCAATTTTTGTGGGTCCCAATAGTTTGCATTTTAATCATTTTGGCCCTAATTTGTCAAATACAGGATTATGTGATATCCAATCACTACCAAAATAATTTTTACATCTTATATACATTAAAATGAAACCCAAAAAAGTTTTTTTTCATATTTTTTTCATATTTATGTGAGCACCAAAAACTTTATATTTTGATCATTTTAGTCATGATTTGTCAAATATAAGAGTGAGTAGTGTGAGTAGTTTATTGGTACCTTGGAATTCACCACTGCACCAATATTATCGCAATAAAGTGTGAGTAGTTTATCCATATTCTGAGTGCTCTAATCATTCAAGCACCGAATCAACCCTTAAGGAAGATACTCTTATACTTCTCGCAAGAAGGAGTGAACTCCATATCTATGTAAAAATGTCCTTAACTACTGTAACATCCCACTAGAGGTAGGATGCTACCGGCATGAGATAAGATTAATCCGTCTCCATAAGCCTTTAACATTCTAAAGAAAAACGGACATGACCCGTTCTAAAAATAAGCAACATGGACTAAAATCCAACATCAAGACAGACTCAAACAAAACATTAAACACAAAACAGGGCCTCATGTCACTCAACATATATCCAAATCCAAAATATTACTCAAGGGCTCCATGCTCACATCACTACATCATATGTATAATATAAACATAAACTTCAAACTCAAGTATTACAATTTTCCTTATATCAAACTATCCCAATACCCTATAACAAAATGATGACGCATGGTGACTTTACAAAATAATAACTATCATCCGGCGAAATCTCCATCAGAAGTAAGGATTGCATCAAAAGTAAGGAAGACCTGCAATCATGAACAAATTGGGGGGAATGAGTCTTGTGGACTCAGTGAGTAGATACCAAAGAAAAAAACAAATCACAAGAAACATGTAAAACATGTTTATAAAATGATTTCCATGCATGCATCGTCAAAAACAAAACAAGAGCTCAATGCCAAATTCATGCGCACATACTGAGCGAGGAACGAACGATCCCTTGTCGATAAGGTAACCATTTCAGATGGATGAGACCCTAACGATCACCCCGGCGGAAACATATGATGAGTTATAAAAAAACAAAATAAACATACACCAATCGTCGGGGCGGAAATATAATAATGGTTGATCATCTCAGTGGAAACATACCAAGTAAACATCAATCGATCGCTGAGACGGAAACATATAATTATAATGCATATTCTTTAACAAGTCAAAATCAATTCAAATCATAAATTAAAACATTAAAACTTGTGAAACTTAAGCAAAGAAAACATAAAACGAGGCATCTACTCACAGTGATATGTTATAGAGGATTACTGTGAGGTAGGCGGTTGATTGAGCTATCGATCTACAATAAAATAAGAATGGTAAGATCTTTGACTTGATTTCTTGGAGCAAGAAAAGTACAACGCGAACATAATTAAGCATGTAATCATTTATTTCTTAAACGAATCACATATTCTATTAACCCATCTATCTGAATTAAAATTATTTCCCCAACTATTAACTAATACACGTTAAGGCATTTTCCATACATTAATATTAATATATATATATATATATATTAGACATTAAATTTCTTCATTAAATAAACACCAATACAATTTTAATCCATTCTCACCTAAAGCCCTTATACAACTGTCATGGTCAAAAATTTTCTCCCCTGCCACGGCATCACTGGCGCAATTTGCCCCATCCTCAGTGCACAAAGCATCATCATTTTTCTTCTTTTTAAACTCAGCTCACCACAACACTCTAGATTCACCTTATCCCATCTAATCCCTAACAAAACAAAAAAAATGGCTCCACACTGTTAGGGATATGCCCTATACCCAACATATGGATGAGTTATATGTACATGTATTTGTAATATTTTCATTAATTAATAAAATGGAAATCTTTATTATACGTGTCTTACATAACTTATATGAATCATCAACACTGTAATAAAATCCTTGGACTAATAAGACGATGGCTTCCATGTTGGGTTTCAATCAAGTCCCAAGGATCATTTATAAGCATAAAAACGAGTTGAATACAACCAAATGAGGTGCAGAAAAACTCACATGGATCGGTAGAGATGCAACAAAGAAGAAAACCGCACTACTCTCCCTTGCTCGGCAGTGAGCTGCGCGTGTGGGGGGGCTGCACGGTGGTGATTGGTTCGGCTTCTCCAAGGTTCGGCCATGAGAGACACCATTGAAGCTCCAAGCTCACGAAATCGGTTCCCTATCACCTTTGTATTCCTCCATGAGTGTGCTAGCACATAGATCTTGCAACAAGATCATTTGCTTCTCCATTTTGCTCGGTCAAACCAGAAAAATAGATGAAGAAATCGGTCCAAGACCGAGAGAGAAGAAGAGCAATTTTTGGCTCCAAAACGCAAAAAACGTGAAGGAGAGAGAGAGAGATTAATGAAATAAAAAAAATGTAAATAGGTTTATATATTTTCCAAGAAATTAATAAACCATTTACCTTTTCTTTTAATTCCAAAAAGCAAGCATTAAATGCTTGTCAATCACCACAAATCAACTCACATCAATCACTCAAATGTCACATCACTCAAAGTGACATGTGATTTGACACTTGATGTGACTTGCGATTTGACGCTTGATTTGACTTCCGTGCCGCACTCGAATTGGAAATGCGAATGCGCTCGCAAACAATCCCGGGCTCGGGTTCGCTAATTCCAAATTAACGAATTTTCCGTTGAGTCGTAATTAAATGATTATGCCTAGCGAAATCACTATTCACGTCGCTAACGAATTAATTCTAAATTAATTCGTTCGCCCGAATTAAAATCTAATTTTAATTCCGCGTCGAAATCCAATTTCGTATAATATATCAAATATATTATATTATTTTATCGATTAATTCCAAATTAATCGTTTTCTCTCTTTAATTGATATTTTATCCCAGATAAAATATCTCCGTAATTAATCCCAGATTAATTTTCTCTCTCATTAAATTAATCCCAGATTAATTAAAGTGTGAGTCATACGTCATCGGTGAATCTTTGGGAAGCGACCCATTAGATCCCCGGATATGTTGGCAGTAAATCGGGTCGTCGGACTATCCGAACACGTGAGTACCTCGTACTACGTTTACACCGATTTACAAGACAAGGTTGGCCTCTAGCAAAGCGCCATGCCTACCCAATTCTCCGGAAACATACTACAGGAATAAACGATCTATATCAGGCGTAGTATACGTGGTATTGCGTATTTCGATCCAGTATCGGATGATCACGTGCTAGGCCTGGGGCTGGAATCGTGTCTGCCCCGTACGAAGCACATGTCGGATCTCTGGTAACTAGTCTCTATATCGGATAAAAATGACCTTGTCATTTTATTCTGATGACTGCAGTACTAAAGAGAACCAATACCGTATCCTACGTGACCATCATCTCCATATGACTGGAGTGACACTTCCGTCTTAACATCACACCCAACACACTACGATTCTCAATATACCCAGTATTGGCGTATACAGAACCTGTTAAAGCCCTGGATGACCTCAACCAAAGTATATTGATTGTCGCAAGTATTAGCGGTGAAAATCTCAGGTTAAGACCAAATACACCTACCCTGATTTCGGACTTCCATAGACACGTAGTCATACTACCAATGGAATTCCGAAGGGGTCTATCCAGAGCGAAGCTGTTTCCCGTACCATCGGTGAAACACAACCTCCTATTACACTTGTATGAGTATCCTATACCCAAATATACGAGAACTATGTTGTTGTGCCCTCACAACACGCACAAGTGCAATACTAGTCTTTTACGTATTTATCGTTGTCCAATCTCGATAATACTCTGACTAGGGACATTTAATGATTTATCCTTCGTGGACTGATACTGCTCATATCATTCTCAATCCAGGAACAAATCATAGGGACCTCCTATCATTTATATATATAGGTGATCTAATCACAAATGATAGAGTGCAATCTCTTTGTCACATAGTTAATTTGTACAACATCACCATGATATGTACAAATAGTGACGCTATGGGTCATAATTGTCCAACAATCTCCCACTTGGCCTATAGTCAGTCACTCGAGTGTCTAACACCCGAACTATGTACGGTTCGCTCAAATTACTGAGAAAAGGTTTTCGTCAGCGGATTTTCATGATTATCATCTGATGCGATTTATTCGATCATCACATCGCCACGATGTATGATCCAAACGAATCAGATGATTACCGGAGTATGTATCTGGATCTTTGATGAGAGCATTAATTCTTTAGCCTGGGCTGACGCCTAGCTCAGCGGCTAACAGAACTATATCTAATCTAATTATATTTTATCGATCCCAGAAGGCTTCTATGCTGCCTCAGCTGCAGCAATAATCCGCATCTTTTGTTTATTCGGTAACAATATCTTGCTTGGAAGATTTCCAGCTCACTGTACCGTTTTTCAACTGTATAGTACCATTTGCGACTTTCAGTCGTCTTTATGAAAGCCAAGCTTTCACCGATTATTATGGGAATATCATTTCCAAGAAATGATATATATATTATCATTATTTATAGGACAGCCACTGTCAGTGCGCTCCTACTAACCTTCTTATATACACAAGAATCTTTTCGTTTTGAATTAAATCATAAACTATTATAATTACATCAAAACGATAATTCCAGAACCAATGTTTGTTTCAATCCAAACATGGATCGATTAACCTGCAAACCTTGTTTGCTAGTTTATTTACGACAAAACCGTCAGGATGTTTTAAACATCCTCCAAAATATTTCCTTTTCAGGAAAGTGATTTTCCGTCCAGCTGTCAAATTTCATAAATGAAACATGCAGCTTTAGCAAGCATTATCCAAATGGATTTACCGTGGCAACAAATAAAAGGTTGAATCGTAATCAACACAATGTTGATAACGATACCTTTCCGTTAAAAGCCTAGCTTTACACGTTGGTATGTTGCCATCCATGTACATCTTCCTTGAAGACTTATACAATACCAGTAGGCACAATGCCTTGTGGTACGTCAACTAGTATCCAAACTTGTTGATATACATGGAATCCATTTCAGATTCATGGCACTTTGCCATAATAGGGAGTCGATACCTTGTATCACTTCCTCGGTTCTTGTGTATTAGAAGATTAATGGTAATAGTTTCATCCTTGATGAACTCTTTGTGTTCCATTAGGACTCGGTGCCTTGAATAGTATCACTCCGATTTTCATCGAGTTTTACTATCCTCCCACTTACCACTGCATATCGGTATTCCCCTTAGGAAAACCGCGCATGGTGAGCAACAATTTAATTGTTCTCAGTGAGATGTATAAGTACAATACTTATGGTATCCCTTGGATAACCTACAATTGACACTAATCCAATTTGGGTTCTAGTTTGGTATCATCCAAACATATGCCTGGCATACCCAAATTTTCAGGAATGTGAAACCCGGTTTCTTTCCTATTCATATCTAATATGAAATCTGTCAGACAGATATTATGGAACCTTATTCTAAATAAGTTCTGCACTGTTAATGCTTATCCGTTGAAGGAAATGGTTAGCTCAAAGCGACTCTTGATTAACCTTATCATGTCTAACAAGATTCGGTTACTCAGTTCGGACACACCGTCACAATGACGTGTTCCGGGAGGAGTCCTTATTTGAAAGAATACTTTACTCTTTCAAGTATTGTAGA
Source organism: Zanthoxylum bungeanum (assembly GCA_019454045.1). Taxonomy (NCBI): domain Eukaryota; kingdom Viridiplantae; phylum Streptophyta; class Magnoliopsida; order Sapindales; family Rutaceae; genus Zanthoxylum; species Zanthoxylum bungeanum. Next base: position 2,549 of record SKCR01008481.1, on the reverse strand, counting down.
AACTTATTGCTTAAGTATTTTCTATTACGGTCTTACCGTGACGGTATAATACTATAACCGATCTGTTTGTCTATTTCATGTCGAAACTGTAAAAGTTTCCGATTTGTGTTCTTCAAAAGAAACACATAACCATTACGCGATGCCACATCCGTATAGGTCACGAAATATTCATATCCACATCTAGCCTAGCTAGACATGGGCCCACTAACTTCACTATGAATTAAGGCTAACAGATCGGTGGCATTTGCACTTTTACCAAGTACGTAGTGTTTTAGGCACTTTGCCCAATGAACTAGATTCGTAGACTTTATTTGATTGGTATCAAATCAGTCCTGGTACCCGCTCTTCAAAAGTGCGGATATACGATTCTTGTTTAATGTGTCCCAGACAACATTGCCACTTTAAGTTTCAACCTGATCAAATCAGTTTGAGCTATTTGTTTGTTATGTTATACGTGTGAGATTTATTTATATTCTAAAATAAATTCTGTTGTTCACATCTAATGTGTTTTCTCAATATCATCTTTATATAATAAAACACTTAGTGTTCTAGAATATAAAGGGTCAATCCGCAACAGATTAAACATTGATATAAAGATAATGTTCCTAGTCAAACTAGTTACATTATAACAGTATTCTAATTTAAGTACATACCCAAATGGTAGTTCCTAAACTTAGGTATCTACGGTCAAAACAGCGGCTTTTATCCCGTTTCCGATTCGCAGATTTATCTCTATTGAAGTCAGTATCCTGTTCAAAACAGATTCTGAACATCAATACATATATTTATATAACACACTAAGTATCAAAATCCAATTTTAAATACTAGTAATGATTATATTTATGACAATCATATTTGAAGTCAGAGCCTTGCTCGTCTTCAATTCCTTCTTGGGATATGTCCTATATCTTCCCAGAAAACTATAATGATTTTGCCTTTGCCCCTTTTCAATATTCCAGAAGCCTTTGGCCAAGCCTTGGGTTTCTAGAATATCAAAGTAAGGTGCGCCTTGCGCTACTTGCCTAATTGCAAACTTTGACTTTGTCTCCTTGAGAATAGTCATTAATTCTCCAAGAATTATTATTGCAATTTATTACTTCTAAAATCTAAGTATAGATTTACGAAGATCCTTCAATTTCAATATCATACTTTAAGAATCTATTCTTAGTTCTGATAAAGAAATTAAGGAGTCTATATGACAAGTATAATGGATTAAGCACTAAAGTTATCATTACATGAATATTCCAAATATCATGTTCCACTTATTTGCTTAACTCCAGACTTAGGCTTAATATGTTATTTTATCAAATAAAGTAACTTATTATTTTTCCAGGACCATCCTGAAATATTATTCCCAATTTGAAAATTATAGTTGTCTAAATACATTTTCACCAAGGATTATGTTTTAAACATTATATTTCATTTTATATCTTGATTCTAATAGTCCAACTATTTAATCAACGATTTGTGGTACTATGTATTATATTGATTATTATAGTCCAACTATACAATCAAATATAATTTAAATTAATTAACCTCAATTACATTGATTACTATAATCCAATTATAAAATCAACTGTAAATCGAAATTAATTAATTCAAATATATTGATTACTATAATCCAATTATATAATCAACTATAATACAGTCCAACTGCTTTTTAAAACAGTAATTTAAATATTAGTCCAACTAACATTTAATTGATATGACGAAATATTTGAAATGAGCGCGTATGGCGAGTAATTGAACGAATATTGCAAATTCAATTCTTGCCTCCCACTATTTTTCGGCGAGCCTCTAACCCTCTGTCGAGTACTCGGGAAACCGTGTTTCCTAGTGGGCTAGGATCCCGTTAAATATCACACAATCTTGACTTTGGCCAACAAATTGTATGATAATTAACTAGGTAGATCTCTAAGATTGATTGGATCCAATCCAATTCCTAGATCCGGTAGGGGGACATCCAAGTCCGAAACATATATCTTATATATGCCAATACATCCAATGTATTACCTAACTTTTTTCCTCTGAATCAACTAAGCCTTAGCTTTGGCACAACAAACTTAGTGATCCTAGTCAAGCGCGACCCATTGACCATGGAAAGCTTCGTAATAAATGTCGATGGACAAGAAGTGGTCTTGACTTTGGCCAACAAACCACAACCTGGACAAGACACCAATATGGAACAAAGCCTTCGTGATTCAAACACATCTTTGACAGACAAAGGCCCTGACTTTGGCCAACAAACCAATGCCGTCTCGGATCTTGAGTGAGAATCACTCAATGGAAGGAAAGACGCTTAATATTAGCGAGGGTTTTTCGCGTGCAAATTGACAATTTATTATCTTTGTTAAGGTCTCATCATCATACACCCTTAAACATGCATTCTAAACACATAATAAAGCGCATATGTAAAAGTAATAATGATATGCGGATGGATAGTTTACATTGATCCTAGATCAAATCTCTCTCTTTCTCTCTCCAAGCTAGCACTTGTATTTACTTCTACCCGTTACACTACACTTCAAAGAAACCTCATTTACATTGAG
>SKCR01008480.1:0-53877 GCA_019454045.1 Zanthoxylum bungeanum | reverse complement strand
ATCACTTAACACGATTCAGTTTCGATCTAATCGTAATCAGATATCTAATCGTGATTAGATCGAATAAGCGTATAAAAGATAAGGGTGCTACCACTAAAAATAGTAATATTATGGAAAATACAATTGCTCGTATTTATGAATCGAAAATAAATACGATCCGGATTGGCACTTGGAGTGCCAACCCTAACACATATCATGGATTAAACCAATGCCTACGTAGACCCTGAAAATAGTAAATTAAGGATATTAAAAAAAAACTTATAAAGATGGCCCACCTGAATATTAAAGTAATATATTAAGATGGACTTTTTTGAACTAATTAAAATACACTGTTCGGAGGGACTGGCAACACTCAAAAGTGGAAGCACTCCATAGTGATGATCATTCTGAAATGGAAGTGCATCCGAGTGAATGGTATCACTCTGGAATGAAAGTATACCAGAATGATGATCACTCCAAAAAGAATGTACACCAGAGGGACTCACATCTATATGGAACAAAAGTACACTAGAGTGATGATCACTTTGGAATTGATATACAGCGGAGAGACAAGCATCACTCTGGAATGCAAGAACATCAGAGTGATGATCATTCCAGAATATAAGTACATCAGAGGATAGCACATATCATGGATTAAACCAATGCCCTACATGGGACCTAAAAATAGTATATTAAGAATATTAAAAAAAAAAACTTATGAAGATGGCCCACCTGAATATTAAAGTAATATATTAAAATGGACTTATTAGAACTCATTAAAATACATTGTATACCCAAATTTTCACAAACAAAAATATTATTATCTTTATCCATGAAGTAATTTACTTTTAAAATGGATTTAAACTTATCCAATTTTTTTACTTATTTTTTAAATAGTGATTTATTAATTTATCAATGGTTACTAATAAGTATAGGATACTAACTAATTTCGCATTAAATCTTCATTTTATTGCTTTTATTATCATTTAGTCATTTATTGTTGTACATGCCCTATGAAAAAATAAAGAGAGTGGATTTGCTTTTTAATGAATATAAAATAAATTTATTTAATGTATCATTTGTTTTTTTATCTCTCCAAATATAAAATATTTTATCATAAAATTACATAGTATTAATTTATAAATCATAAGCTTTCCAATGAGGTACCATTATCAATAAGTTTTGAGGAAGAAATGGGATCTATATGATTCGATCGAAAATCTCTTATTGTATTAAAAAAATACACACTACAATTATAAGGAATTAATGCTTCCAAGTCAAATATTTTTAAACACTTATATCTCTTTTATCTGAACTCTACATCACAATCCGTAAAATTCTGCATATACTTAACATAAATACTTACAAGTTTTATTAACGAACTTCTATCAAACTCAAATTTTTAAAATCGGAATAGTTATAAAGTTATTATCTCATAAATAGAACACAACCGTGTCCGTGTAACATCCCGGGTTATTTTAGAGTCTTAGTATGAATTTTATTTTTCACGTGTAGAGTCGCGTTTGAACGCGAGGATTATATTTATGGTAAAATGGAAAATATTTCAAGAAAATAGTTATGAGATATTATTAATTTAAACTTGAGGGGTCAATTTGAAATTAACCATACTTGTGTAGAAAATTCTAGATATTTATAATGCACGTCCTAGATATTTTCTTACATATATTTAATATACACTAGTATATTTAATGCACACCCTGTAGGAAATCTAGCGAGTGAGAGAGCAGAGGGAGAGAATGATGAAGAATGATTTGAGAATTGAAGCTCGGAATCTAAATTTCAAAAATTTCTCCGTGTTCTTATGTGCGTATGAAGCTAGTAAGTATACTATGACAATGATTTCCTTGAGACTGTTTGCTTTTGATGTGTTTGGGTAAATTAATAAATTGAAAGAATTGGGTAAAATTGGATGATTGGAAGTGTATCAAAATGCTCAAATTTGGCTCTTAATTATGAGATTGAAAGAAATGAATTTGATTGAAGAAGGGGGGAGAAATCAGCAGAACCCTAGGAATTTGGGGGTTTCTGAAATTTTGGATATAAGAATGTTAAATGATTAAATTGGAATTCTAATAAGTAAAGTAATAAGTATTTATATGTTTATTTGTTCATAAAATCTAAGTTTGTGAATTTGGTTATTTCATTTATTAACTGATATCATTTTAAGTGCTCATGCTTGGCATATGCCTGAATAGATGTGTTTGTTCCATCATGATATTCACGATATTTTTTTATCACGACATTTTTTTATCACGGAAGTTTCTTTAGAAATTAGAATAGTTACCTATATGGAGAAAATGATTTTAATAGTACCTTTATGTCCATGTTTTGATGTATATAATTGTTAGTTTAGTCTACTTTCTTGAGCTCTTAAAAGAATAAGATTTGATTATGTTGGGTGTCCAATGATAATTAAAATTGTTGGTTCTATTGGTGTATCATTGTAATTATAATGGTTGATTGGATGTTGAATCACGGTCTGTAATGAATAATTTCATAAACTTAGATTAGGCTTATTTTAACTGGTGATGCACTTATGGATTATTTGGATTGTCTTGAAAATAAAAAGGTTGATGTAATTTAAGACTCTTATGATAATTAATGGTAGATTTAGGATGAATGTCATGGCCAATGTGTTTGATAAAGGAGATTTATGAATTTAAGGAGGATGAGAATGTTTGATGTATTGTATAGATTTGACAATAGTGGGAACTGTGTTGGACTGTGATGTATTATGTTAAAACTAATTTAATATTGAGTAATATGTTAGTTTGATTGTAGATTGGATCGAGAAGTAGCAAGCACACTAGTGTATTGTTGTTTTACCTTATAGGGGAATTTAGAATGAGTCTTAATACTTAAAAATTTAGGAGATATACTACGTTTGGATAATGTCCTTGTAAATATTTCAACTGAAAAGTAGCCCTTATTTATTAGTTATGAATTCATAATTTCGGATTTAAGATTTTCAAGAATTAAATTCAAAATAAATAAAACGTGACAAAAGCAAATATAATAGCTTTCCATTAGAACAATTGCATTATAGCTTGATTTAAATTCTATGAAATTAAAAAACAGTATGTTGGTATGTATGAGATGGGTGCACTTGAGTATGATTTAGTGAGTGCATATGCAAGTTTTTGTAGTGATTAATGCATGGTGGCTTGGACATGAACTGCACTTAAGCATGGGTTGATGTAATTTTAGCAGCGTATATGTATTGAGCATTATAAATGTGCATATATAACGTAAGATAATTTAAGATAAAAGCATATGGAGAGTGTAGTATTTATTGTCATTAAGTTATAAGTATGCATGGACTTATGCGCGCACATATATATATATATATATATATATATATATATATATATATATATATATATATATATATCTAGGGTAAGTGAAAGCATAAGAAAGGGACACACACATATATGTGTTATCATTTTTAGAGGTTGAGTTAAAGTTAAGAATGATTTTAAAGATTCAAAATGTTTTAAAGAAAAGTTTTCAGATGCTTTTGAGTAAAATATATTTCAGACAATATTTTCTTACAATTTTGAGATTTAAACATGAGTTTTATATTTTCGGGGCATGAGAGAAAAACTCACCCCAATATGTAACTTGATACAGTTGGAATTGACGGATACAGAGACATGTGGACAAGCAGAGGACTAGGGGGACGGTGATACGTAATATCCCCAAATTCTAGTTCAGGATTAGGGATGACAGATGTCCCGAAATCCTGGTTTCAAAGCTTGGATGGTAGCATAGATCCGCACCCACAGTTCTAGTTTGTGGCTTGGGGCACGGCGATACGTAATGCCCCAAGGCCACCAGTTTCAGGGTAGGCATGTCATGCTTTGGGGGACGGCGATACGTAACGCCCCCATGCGTCAGTTTTTAAGCAGACACTCAGATATCAGTTTTCAGAAAAAATGAGTTTTGAGATATTAGATTTTCAGAAAACAATTTTCATATATACAGATTTCAGACAGAGATTTCAGTTTTCAGATACAGTTTTCAAAGAGTTTTCTGGATAGAAAAAGTGAAATAGAATTTTCAGAAAGAAATTTTCAGAAAAGAGTATTTCAGAAAAGTTTTTCACGTATTATAGAAGTATGGCATGTTAAAGTAGAACTTAGTTTACAAATAAATCATGCATTTAGATATCTTTTAAGTTATATATAGCTTATACTAATTCATGATAGCATCATCACGTTTATATGCATATGTGATTGATATTAATATGAATTGTATGTTTACATAAGAGAAACCTTTTGTGAATGGTAGTGTATGACAATATAATTACATATACATGTATAAATGGTTGATCAATGTTTAATAGAAAGAATAATTTATAAATCTGATTTGATGATATTTCAATGAAATAAAAGAAAGATAATTATAATAAATGTCTGAACTTGATTAGCAAAGAGTGAGTAGGTAAGTATTGGGATATCAGAGTAGCGCAATGAAAACGTGGTGAGACTTAAATTATTGGATAAGGATGTAGAGATTTGTTGTTTATAATATGCATGTTAAAAAGGAAACAGGAAACAGGATTTTAATAAAAGCATGAATAAATAGAAAGACTAGTAGCTAGTAATATATACGTAAAAAAATAAAAGTTATATAATTAATTCAAACTTGGTAATTATGTGTATGGTCACATAGAAATTTCAGGTTATTAACATAATAAGATTCAAACATTGTGTAATTGTCGCTCAAGGTATGAGCATGGTTACTTACTGAGTCTTGTGACTCACTACCCAACAGTGTTTTAAGTTTTGCAGGTTGATGACTTGATCGGTCGACCACAGACAGCAGAGCTTGAGGAGTCGGATAACAGAGTTGTAGTCAGCCAGTCACCAGGTCTTGGAAGTATAAGTCTAGTTGTAAAGAAATTGATTTGTATAAGTTATGTTGTAAAAGTTTTTATTAATATGTAATTTCGGACATGGAGCCCAATTGTATTATGTCTTGAGTTCATTATTTTAGTGTTATATTATGTCTCTGGGCCCTATAGGTTATCTGGAGGTGCTGGAATTTGATGCAAGCTATATGACTTTTACCAGAGGTCATGCCGAAATTTCGTCTGAATCAGAGGCTTATGGAGGCAGGATTAACCTGTCTCCTGCTGGTAGCATCTCAGAAAGCGGGATGTTACAGTCCGCTACTGAATAAACTTATTTTTCCACTCATACATATTATTTATTTTTTGGAAATATAGAGTCAAACACAACAAAAGCTAAAGAGTCTTCCGAAATGGAAGCAAATCTGAGGGACTGGCATCACTCTGAATTGGAAGCACTTCAAAGTGAAGACCACTAGGTTATAGAAGTACTTCAGAAGGACTTGCATCACTCTGGAATGGAACCACTCTGGAGTGATGATCACTCCGAAATGAAAGTACATCAGAGTGAATGACATCACTCCAGAATGAAAGTACATCGGAATAAATGATATCACTCAAGAATAAAAGTATATTGGAATGAATGACATCACTACAGAGTGAAAGTACACCGGAATGACTAACATCACTCGAAGATGAAAAGTATAATGGAGTGAATGAAATCACTATGCAATGAAAGTACACTGAATGGACTAACATCACTCCGGAATACAAGCACAAATGAGTGATGATCATTCCAAAATTGAAGTACATTGAAAAGACTGTCATCACTTTGGAATGGAAGAACTCCGGAGAGATGATCACTCTGGAATGTAATTGCAACGGAGTGACTGACATCACTTCATAATGGAAGTATGCTGGAGAGATAATCACCCTCAAATGAACGTAGACCGGAATATATGTCCTCATATTGGAATGGAAGTACACTGGAGTGACTGAAATCACTTTGGAATGAAAGCACATTGAAGTGGCTGACATCACTCCGGAATTAAAGTACACCGAAGTTACTAGCATTATTCCGGAAAGCAAGGCCCTAAGAATGACTGACATCACTCCGGAATGAAAACACACCAGAGTGATGATCACCCCCAAATGAAAGTAGACTGGAATAACTATCATCACACTGTAATGAAAGTACATTGAAGTGACTGATATCACTCCAGAATGAAAGAACACTGAAGTGGCTAACCCCACTCCGGAGTGGAAGTACACCGAAATTACTGGCATTACTCCAAAAATCAAGGCTCTCAGAGTGACTGATATCACTCCAGAATAAAAGCACACAGAAGTGATGATCACTCCAGCATGGAAGTATCCAGAGAAACTGACATCACTCCGGAATGAAAGCACACTAGATGTTGGGGTTTTGGGCAAAATATCCTGGTTACGTAGCGGAATGCGGGAAAATCAAAATTTTTCCTTTTTTATAATTTTTCTTGGGTAATTAAAATAAAATTATTTATTTAACTACACAATACTCAAAAACAGAAACTTTAACCCAGAAATCAGAATTCAGTAAATTACCATACAATCTCAAAACTTTCCATTTTAATCATTTTAGTCCCAAGTTGTTCAAAACAAGCTTAGATGATTTCCAATCAAAACAAAAATGATTTGTACATCAAATATACATTAAAAAAAGAAATCTGAAAAATTTCCCTATTTTTTAGTAATACGGAAATGCCCCTAAACTTTACATTTTGATCATTTTAATCCTAATTTATCAAATACATAATTAGATGATTCCCAATCTCTACCAAAATGATTTATCCAAGTCAAAATACAAATTGAAATTCAAGAAAATATTTTTTTTTTCAAAATTACCGAGAGGTCCCTCAAGTTTCTAAGAATTACAATTTAGTCTAAATTAGTTCAAAACCATTCAAGATCAAATCCAATCAACACCAAAATTAATATGCATCATATATACATCATTAATTAACACATATATCCCCAAATTTGGAGAGGGTTAGAACCCTAATTTTATAATTTTAACAAATTGATAAATTAACACCAAATTAATTAAATTCAACACTTTAATTTAATCCCACCATACCAAACACGTCTCACCATCATGAAACAACGCAAGAAAAATTCTAGGTTATTTACGAGTGGCTAAGTAACTCTAAAATGGCAACTCATCATCAAATGGTTAAAAAGAATGCTTAAGAAATAATTTCATGCAATCTTAATACATATACATGCTTCCATCTTCCTATCAAGTTCCTAACCATCAAAATACACCCATAAAAGAATAGAGAATGAACTAAGGTACACATATTGAAGCCTAGTATGATAGAAACAATTTTCATGAAGAAGAAAGTAAGAAAAACTTACTAAAATCTTTGATTTTCCAAGCTTTCTCTTCTCTTTTTTTTTTTCTCTCTATATTTTTTTGTATTGTGATTTTAGGGTTCTTGAATTATGAAACAAAAAAGAAAAATTTGGCTTTTATAATTTCCTTGGGTTAACCGAATAAAAGGAAAATAATAACCAATTATTTTCTATTTTTTATTTCAATAAACAATTAATTGGAAAAAGATTTAATGGATAAAATTATGATACTTATCCATTAACATTTAATGTATCATAACTTGTACCAATTAAAAATAGCCAATTTATCTAATATGAATTAGCCATTTTATCCAATAGAATAAAGCCATTTATCTTACTTTATAAAAGTAAAAGATATTTATTATTTAATTAATTTAATAATTCAATATTTGAATAATCAAATAATTAAAACAAATATCTTAAATATATGTGTTATATTTACATTAAATAATTAAACTACAATATTAATTATAAATATCAAATACCACAATTTGATATTTAGTAAATGGCTGATGAAAGAACCCAACTGCATGTATTATCGTTTATGTTGGATAATATGACCCATAGCGTCACTTTTGCACAGAACATTGTGTTGTTGTAGCAAATTAACTATGTAACAAGGAAATTGCACTCTCATCATTTGTGATTAGATCACCATAGATATATAAATGAAGAGAGGTCCCTATGATTAGTTCCTGGATTGAGATGATATGAGACAGTATCAATCCACGAAAGGATTAATCATTAAATATCCCTAGCCGTAGTATTATCGAGACTGGACATCGATAATGCGGAATAGGCTAGTATTGCACTTGTGCGCGTTGTGAGGGCACAACGGCATAGTTCTCATATATATAAGTGTTGGAGACTTATGCAAGTGCGATAGGAGGTCGTGTTTCACCGATGGTACGGGAAACAGCTTCGCTCTGGATAGACCCTTCGGAATCCCATTGGTATTATGAATAGGTGTCTATGGGAGGCCGAAATCGAGGTAGGTGTGTATAGTCTTAACCTGAGACTTGCATCGCTAATACTTACGATAATCGATAAACTTTGGATTTGGTGGTTGGGGGCTTTAACCGGTTCTGTGTCTACCACTTCTGGGTTTATCAGAGAGTCGTAGAGTATTGGATGTGATGTCGAGACGGAAGTATCACTCCAGTCATAGTGGAGATGATGTCACGCAGGATACGGTATTAGTGCTCTTAAGTGATGCGCATCCAATCGTGATATTATGACTAGGTCATGAATATCCGATTATAGAGACTAGTTACCAGACATCCGATATGTGTTTCGGACGGGGCAGACACTTATCCAGCCCCAGCCCTAACACGTGACTATCCGATACTGGGCCGATATGCACAATACTACGGTATACTACGCTTGATATAGATCTATATATTCCTGTAAGAATATTTCTGGAGAATTGGGTAGGCATGGCGCTTTGCTAGAAGCCAACCTTGTCTTGTAAATCGGTAAAAACGTAGTACAAGGTACTTACGTGTTCGGATAGTCCGACGATCGTATTTACTGCCAACATATCCGGAGATCTCATGGGTCGGTTCCTGAAGATTCACCGATGACGTATGACTCGCACTTTAATTAATCTGGGATTAATTTGATGAGAGATGAAAAAATTAATCTGGGATTAATTACGGAGATATTTTATCTCGGATAAAATATCGTTAAAGAGAGAGAACGATTAATTTGGAATTAATCGATAAATAAATATATTCGATATATTATAACGAAATTAGATTTCGACGCGGAATTGAAATTAGATTTTAATTCGGGCGAACGAATTAATTTAGAATTAATTCGTTAGCGACGTGAATAGTGAATTCGCTAGGCGTAATCATTTAATTACGACGCGACGGAAAATCGTTAATTTAGAATTAGCGAACCCGGGCCCGAGTGTGATTGCGAGCGCATTCGTATTTCGAATTCGAGTGCGACGACGCAAGTCACATCAAGCGTCAAATCGCTAGTCGCATCTAGCGTCACATCAAGCGTCAAATCATGTCACTTTGAGTGATGTGACAATTGATTAGATTGACATGTGATGTGAAGTGACTTGATGTGAAAAGAGAGTGGTGATGGAAATAAAGGTGAAAAGACATGTACTTTTGACTTTTGAATTATTGATTATTGGTAAATGGTTTAATAATTTTGGAAATTATAAAACCAATTACAATTTTTTTTCTCTCCACCAACCAAATTCGGTTTTCTCTCTCTTTGAAGTACAGCACACGGTTTTGCTCCCTTTGGAGCCAAAACCTTCTCCTTCTTCTCTCTCGGTCTTGGACCGATTTCTTCCCCATTTTTTCTGGTTTGATCGAAATAAATGGAGAAGCTTTGATCTTGTTGCAAGATCTTGGTGCTAGCACACTCTTGGAGGCATTCTAAGGTGATAGGGAAGTGAGTTCATGAGCAAGGAATCACCTTGTGAAGCTTGGAACTTTGAGCATCCATGGAGGACCACCCAAAGCCGAAAATGGACTGCATTTTACTGCCATTGCCGAGCTTGGAGGGAGGCAGCAGGCAGCAACACCAAGGCCGAATTTGGTCCACCTTCACCGCATCCAACCGATCCATGTGAGTCTTTTCCGCACCTCATTTGGTTGTATTCAACTTGTTTTATGCATGATTTATGATCCTTGGGAATTGATTGAAACTCAACAATGGTATCAGAGCCATTTGTGCATAAAATGAATTAGGGTTCTTAGCAAATTTGGGGCTTTTTGATTTAAGCATGATTTTGACAAATTGTTTTGTTTAAGAATGTTTGTATATGAATAACTTAGAGTTATATGTAATCAATTTAAAGAAAAATTAATTGGATTGATTTTCCCCAATTTTCTTTTTGTTGGCCAAGACTTTAATTTGGGAAAACTTGATTTTGAGCATTTTTAATGAAATTGGATGAATTAGAATGCTTAAATGTTGTTTAATTGATGATTGATTAGATCAATTTGATGAAAAAGTGTTTGGAACATTTTTCCCCAATTTGCTTGTGATGGCCGAAAATTTGAACCCTAATATTGTCTTGGATTTTTGATTTTTTGTTCATTGGATGACTTGCAAATCATTTGGGGATGTTGAATTTATGTTTAATTTGGTTCAATTGGATTGAATTTGATTTGGGCATAATTTCCCTCTTTGGCCGAGACACTTGAAGCATGAAATTGGGTTTGATTTTGATCAAATTATGTTGGACATGATTCATTAATGTTAAGCATGATTAATTGGACAAATTTAGTGTTTTGGAAACTTTGATTTGGGTAATTAATAATAATGCTATACACTTTAGGTAATTTAATTTGGAAATTTGGAATTTTTGGAATTAAATTATTGGGCTTAAAATTGGATTTGGGCTTTTAAAGTTGTTATTGGGTTTATTGGACTTTGTTGTACAAAGTTGGTTTAGGCCAAAATTGGTTGGATCCAATTAGGCCCAAAACCGCTTCCAAAAGGCCCAAATGCGACTAATGAACCTTTAACGTTTAATTGGGCCTAATGGGCCTAAATTAATTTATGGGCTTATGGGGTAACTCCCGGATTGGGTTTTGGTTATTCGGTTTTACCCGAGTTAACCAAAAGTCCACGCCTCAAGAAATTAATTAAAAGCCCATTGGACTTTAATTAAACTAATATTGGATATTAATCGGGCTTTGAGACCCGTAACGATTAAATTTGGAATTTAAGTCGTAAAGGTTTATTTTATAAAGTGTAATATTTAATTTGGAATTAAATAATCAATTAGAATTAAATACGTATTAATTGGATTTAATTATGTAATTTAATTTTATTTGAGAAATCGTACTTTGAGTACATGTTCACAATACGAGTTTGACTCGAACAAAATCAAATCTTTGTTTGAACATTGGATGATCACTAATTATCAGATTAATTAATTTGATTAGATTGATTGATAACATGCTTGTATGAATACATGGTTGTGATGTTTGAATAATGTATATCGGATGGATATTAGATGGGTGGGCAATTTTAGAAATTGTTGTAATAAATTTGATTTATTAAATTGGACCTGCGTGTCCAGCCTTATCACCTTCTTTCTCTTGTATTCTCTTCTCACCTATTCCCCTCTATGTATATGAGGTTTCTTTAGAAGTGTAGTGTAACGGGTAGAAGTAGTACAAGTGCTAGCTTGAGTGAGAAAGGGAGATTTGATCTAGGATCAATGTGTAAAGTATCCATCCGCATATCATTATTATTTTATTTCATACTCGCTTTATTATATTTAGAATGCATGTTTAAGGGGTGTATGATGATGAGACCTTAACAAAGATAATTAAATTGGTAGCCAATTTGCACGCGAAAAAACCCTCGTTTTATATTAAGCGATTATCCTTCCATTGAATGATTCTTGTTCAAGATCTGATTGGCATTGGTTTGTTGGCCAAAGTCAAGACCTTGTCAATTGGATGTATTTGAATCATGAGAGTTTTGTTCCACATCGGTGTCTAGTCCAAGTTGTGATTTGTTGGCCAAAGTCAAGATCACTTCTTGTCCAAAGACATTGATTACGAAACTTTCCTTGTCAATGGGTCCCGCTTAACTGGAGTCATTAGGTTTGTTGTGCCAAAGCCAAGGCCTAGATGATTCGGAGGATAAGGATAGGAAAATGTATTAGATACATTGGCATATGTAATATGTTTAGGACTTGGATGTCCACCTAACCGGATCTGGGAATTGGATTGGATCCAATTGATCTGTGAGATCTACCTGGTTAAGTAGCATACAGCTTGTTGGCCAAAGTCAAGTTGTATGTTATTTAACAGGATCCCAGCCCACTAGGAAACACGGTTTCCCGAGTACTCCACAGAGGGTTAGAGGCTCGACGAAAAATAGTGGGAGGCAAGTATTGAATTTGCAACATTCGTTCAATTACTCGCCATACGCGCTCAAACAAATTATTTCGTCATATTATTAAATGTTAGTTGGACTAATATTTAAATTGTTGTTTTAATTAACAGTTGGACTGTATTATATTTGATTATATATAATTGGATTATATCAATCAATATATTTGAATTAATTAATTTCAGTTTACAGTTGATTTTATAATTGGATTATAGTAATCAATGTAATTGAGGTTAATTAATTTGGATTATATTTGATTATATAGTTGGACTATTATAATCATTATAATAATAGTTACCACTAATCGTTGATTAAATGGTTGGACTATTGTAATCAAGATAAAATTGAAAAGTTGGTTATTTAAAATAGAATCTTGGATTAAAATATTTTAAATGATTTAATTTTCAAATTGGGAATAATTTCAAGATGGTCTTGGAAATAATAGGTTAATTTATTTGATAAAATAACTTATTATGACTAAGCCCATAATTAAGCAAATAGTAGAGCATAAAATCTTTGGAAGATTTATGTGATGATGACTTTAGTGCTTAATTAAAATACTTATAATAAATCTATCTTTAGATTTAAAAGTATCAAAGTTTGCAATTGGGCATGTTGCACAAGGTGCATATCGTTTCGATATTCCAAAAACCAAGGCTTGGCCAAAGGTTTGTGAAATATTGAAAAGATAATTGACATATCCCAAAGTGACTACCATTTGGATATGGAAGACACGAAGGAATTAAAGAAAGGGCGAGGCTCTAACTTTAAAATATTTGTCAAAGTTATGTTCACTACTAGTATTGAAATTGGATTTTAAATACTAAGTGTGATACATAAAATATATGTATTGATGTTCGGAATCCGCTTTGAGCTGGATACTGACTTCAAGCCGAGATTATTCTGCGAATTGGAAACGGGACGAAAGTCGCTGTTTCGACCGTAGATACCTAAGTTTAAGAACTACCTTTGGGTATGTACTTAAATTAGGAAATGTTATAATGTAACTAGTTTGACTAGAAACATTATCTCTATATCAGTGTTTAATCCGATGCGGATAAAACCTTTATATTCTAGAACACTAAAGTGTTTCATTATATAAAGATGATACTGAGGTAAATACATTAGATGTAAATAACATAATTATATTTTGAATATGATAAAATCTCAAACATATAAAAGACAAATAAATAGCTCAAATTGATTTGATCAATGAGACTTATTTGTGGCATTGTTGTCTGGGACACAATTGAACAAGACTCGTATATCCACACTTTTGAAGAGTGGGTACTAGGACTGATTTGACTATTCAAATAAGGTCTACGAATCTAGTTTATTAGGTTAAATACCTAAAATACTATTTACTTGGTAATAGTAAAAGGGCCACCGATCTGTTAGCCCTATTCATGGTGAAGTTAGTGGGCCCATATCTAGCTAGGCTAGATGTGAACATGAATATTTCGTGACCTTAACGGATGTGGCATCACGTTGTGGTTATGTGTTTCTTTTAAAGAACACAGATCGAAAACTTTTAAAGTTTTCGACACGAAGTATATAAACAGATCGACTATAGTATTATTCCGCCACGGTTAGACCGTAATGGAAATTACTTAAGCAGTAAGTTTCATACATGCATGAAAGAGTACAACATTCTTTCATATGAGGACTCCTCCCGTGACACGTCAGTTAGACGGTGTGTCCGAACCAAAACCGAATTTTGTTGGACAGAATAAGGTTTATCACGAGTCGCTCTGAGCTACTATTTCCTTCAATGGGATATGTATTAACAGTGCAAAACTTATTTAGAATAAGGTTCCATAAATCTGTTGACAGACATCATATAGGATATGAACAGGAAAGAAACGAGGTTTCTCATTCCTGATAATTTGGGTATGCCAGGCATAACGTTTGGTTTATACCAAACTAAAGACCCAAATTGGATAAGTGCCTATATAGGTTATCCTAAGGGAAACCTTAAGTATAGTACTTATAAATCCCACATGAGAACAATGTAATTGTTGCTCACCATGCGGTTTTCCTGAGAGGAATACCGATATGCAGTGGTCAGTGGGAGGATAGTGATACTCGATGAAAATCGGAGTAACACTATTCAAGGCACGAAGTCCTTAATGGAACACAAATAGTTCATCTATGATGAATCTATACCATTAATCTTCAAATACACAAGAACTTCGCAAATCGGATAGAGTCAGAAAACAACCTAGGGTATGGGTTTCTGATCTCGCCCCATGAAGATGTCAATCTTATGGAGGTGTACCATCCGACTACGTTTAGAGGAAGTGATACGAGGTATCGACTCCCTGTTATGGCAAAGTGCCATGAATCCGAAATGGATTTCATGTATAACAACTATTTTGGATACTAGTTGTTGTACCACAAGGCATTGTGCCTATTGGTACATTAAACGTCTTCAAGGAAGACATACATGGAAGGCAACATACCAACGTACAAAGCTGGGCTTTGACGGAAAGGTATCGTTATCAACATTGTGTTAATAACGATTCAACCTTTTACCTGTTGCCATGGTAAATCCATTTTGAAAATGCTTGAAGATAACTGTATATTTCATTTATGAAATGTGTCAGTTATAAATCAAAATCGCTTTCCTGAAAAGGAAACCTTTTGGAGAATGTTTATAACATTCTGACGATTTTGTATAACCGACAAACAAGGTTTGCAGGTTATTCGATCCATGTTTGGATTGAAACAAGCATAAGGTTCTTGGAACTGACGTTTTGAAATAATCATAATGGTTTATGATTTGACTCAAAACGAAATAATTCTTGTGTATATAAGGAGGTTAGTGGGAGAGCGCACTGACAGTGAAATTCCCATAATGCAATTGGTGAAAGCTTGGCTTTCATAGATATTCTTTCAATAGAAATTCTCCGTAGAATTCTGGAGAGTAACAACCTTTATTCAAGGAATAAAGATCTACTGGGATAGATTTGGAGTTTGTTAACACTCTCTGGAAATCGTACATTTAAAATGTACTTGTATTGGTGTCTCATACGCTTCGAGCATATGGAGTCACAATCAGGTCAATCCTAGTGATGGTCACTAAATTGAAATTGAGAACATCTGTTAGTATCTTAGAGAACTAAAGATGTTGTGTTAAACTATGGAGAAGGAGAACTTGAAGTGACTGGGATCACCGCTGCAAGTTTCCAAACTATTAAATACTACGGTACTATAAAGTTTGAATAACGGGACAGTGAGCTGGAAATCTTCCAAGCAAGATAACTGTTGCCGAATAAACAACTAATGCGGATTATTGCTGCAGCTGAGGCAGCAAAAGAAGCCATTTGGATCGAACATAAATCTAATTAGATTAGATATAGTTCTGTTAGCAGCTGAACTAGGCGTCAGCACAGGCTAAGGAATTAAAGGTCTCATCGACGATCCAGATATATACTTCTATATCATCTGATTCGTTCGGATCATACATCGTGGCGATGTGATGATCGTGTAAATCGCGTCAGACGATAATCAAACAAATCCGCTGACGAAAACCCTTCCTCAGCAATTTGAGCGAACCTTACATAGTTCAAGTGTTGGAACACTTGAGTGACTCGCTACGTGCCAAGTGGGAGATTGTTGGATAATATGACCCATAGCGTCACTATTTGCACAGAACATTGTGTTGTTGTAGCAAATTAACTATGTAACAAGGAAATTGCACTCTCATCATTTGTGATTAGATCACCATAGATATATAAATGAAGAGAGGTCCCTATGATTAGTTCCTGGATTGAGATGATATGAGACAGTATCAATCCACGAAAGGATTAATCATTAAATATCCCTAGCCGTAGTATTATCGAGACTGGACATCGATAATGCGGAATAGGCTAGTATTGCACTTGTGCGCGTTGTGAGGGCACAACGGCATAGTTCTCATATATATAAGTGTTGGAGACTTATGCAAGTGCGATAGGAGGTCGTGTTTCACCGATGGTACGGGAAACAGCTTCGCTCTGGATAGACCCTTCGGAATCCCATTGGTATTATGAATAGGTGTCTATGGGAGGCCGAAATCGAGGTAGGTGTGTATAGTCTTAACCTGAGACTTGCATCGCTAATACTTACGATAATCGATAAACTTTGGATTTGGTGGTTGGGGGCTTTAAACGGTTCTGTGTCTACCACTTCTGGGTTTATCAGAGAGTCGTAGAGTATTGGATGTGATGTCGAGACGGAAGTATCACTCCAGTCATAGTGGAGATGATGTCACGCAGGATACGGTATTAGTGCTCTTAAGTGATGCGCATCCAATCGTGATATTATGACTAGGTCATGAATATCCGATTATAGAGACTAGTTACCAGACATCCGATATGTGTTTCGGACGGGGCAGACACTTATCCAGCCCCAGCCCTAACACGTGACTATCCGATACTGGGCCGATATGCACAATACTACGGTATACTACGCTTGATATAGATCTATATATTCCTGTAAGAATATTTCTGGAGAATTGGGTAGGCATGGCGCTTTGCTAGAAGCCAACCTTGTCTTGTAAATCGGTATAAACGTAGTACAAGGTACTTACGTGTTCGGACAGTCCGACGATCGTATTTACTGCCAACATATCCGGAGATCTCATGGGTCGGTTCCTGAAGATTCACCGATGACGTATGACTCGCACTTTAATTAATCTGGGATTAATTCGATGAGAGATGAAAATTAATCTGGGATTAATTACGGAGATATTTTATCTCGGATAAAATATCGTTAAAGAGAGAGAACGATTAATTTGGAATTAATCGATAAATAAATATATTCGATATATTATAACGAAATTAGATTTCGACGCGGAATTGAAATTAGATTTTAATTCGGGCGAACGAATTAATTTAGAATTAATTCGTTAGCGACGTGAATAGTGAATTCGCTAGGCGTAATCATTTAATTACGACGCGACGGAAAATCGTTAATTTAGAATTAGCGAACCCGAGCCCGAGTGTGATTGCGAGCGCATTCGTATTTCGAATTCGAGTGCGGCGACGCAAGTCACATCAAGCGTCAAATCGCTAGTCGCATCTAGCGTCACATCAAGCGTCAAATCATGTCACTTTGAGTGATATGACAATTGATTAGATTGACATGTGATGTGAAGTGACTTGATGTGAAAAGAGAGTGGTGATGGAAATAAAGGTGAAAAGACATGTACTTTTGACTTTTGAATTATTGAATTATTGGTAAATGGTTTAATAATTTTGGAAATTAGAATATAAAACCAATTACAATTTTTCTTTTCTCTCACCCAACAATTTCGGTTCTCTCTCTCTTTGAAGGGATTTACGGTTTTGCTCCCTTTGGAGCCAAAACCTCTCTTCTTCTCTCTCGGTCTTGGACCGATTTCTTCCTCCATTTTTCTGGTTTGATCGAAATAAATGGAGAAGCTTTGATCTTGTTGCAAGATCTTGGTGCTAGCACACTCTTGGAGGCATTCTAAGGTGATAGGGAAGTGAGTTCATGAGCAAGGAATCACCTTGTGAAGCTTGGAACTTTGAGCATCCATGGAGGACCACCCAAAGCCGAAAATGACTGCACTGCATTTTACTGCCATTGCCGAGCTTGGAGGGAGGAGGGCCAGGCAAGCAACACCAAGGCCGAATTTGGTCCACCTTCACCGCATCCAACCGATCCATGTGAGTCTTTTCCGCACCTCATTTGGTTGTATTCAACTTGTTTTATGCATGATTTATGATCCTTGGGAATTGATTAAAACTCAACAGTTAACCATTAAAGACTTATGAATAATCAGTATTATTTATAAATATTGCCCTGGTGCTCTACGAGTATGTTTCATTAGTGAGACTCTCTAAGTTCAGGTATATCCATCATGAAATCGAATTTCGTGTCCATAATCTACCCACCCGTAAATTATGATGAACACAGATAAATTCTCTGAACCATACAGGTTGAGGTCATCGCATATGTATAATCCTTCCATCACAAGTATTCGGATTATCCCAGATATATAGATAAAAATGTCAAATCTCTATAGGTATAATCTTGTCGATGATTCTATTAGCAATCTCTTAATAACACTTAGAACTTATTTCTACAGTGTACCACGAGCCCACAGATTTAAATGATTGCTAATTGTACATTGAATACAAATATTTTGTACACAGAATTAACGGATCCTATCTTGATACGCACAGGATAGGTCATCTCAGGTCGTACAAAGGCCTAGGGTTGAAGAACTACCAGAAGTCAAGTGGGCGCACAAGATAACTTACAAGGACTCCTCCCGTTTTCACTAGCCTATGGGTGTGAGGACAATGATCTCAATAGAGATCGAGATGAAATTATTGGGTCTGGTATTTTGAATGAGAACAAAATAAAGACCTCTTCAGATCTTACCTTGTCCTAATTGATGAGAAAAGAAAGAGATCGGTGCTCAAAGTGGCAACATATCATTAAAGAATAACTCATTTCTAAAATAAAATAGGGGTATGAATCTTTCATCATGGAGACTTGGTCTTAATGTGGGTCACTCTAAATACGAAGAAACCCGAGGAAGACTCATTGTGAGTAGAATATGAAAGACCTTATAAGGTGGCAGAGGTCATCAGGTTGGGTGTCTATCGCCTCGAGTAGCTGGATGACACCCAACTCAAGAAGCCCTGGAACATAGAATATAAGAATATAAATAAAGCTTTCTATTTATGATAAAAGCTTGTACTCATACACACTTGTTCATTATTTGAATGAGAAATACTTATTTAATACCTTTGGGAAATACTCGTGATCGAAATCAGCAAGGGGTGCAAGACAAACATTAGGGAAAGTGTGCACCTTATGGCACACTAACCCATGTGACATTATCAAAGGCCCAAGGCAGGAACTTTAATACCAAAAGGCTGGCACCTTTGAGGATAGATCAATAAGACCTATGTAACGTTTGGTGCATCGGGCATCCATAGCAAGCTTGGTAAGAGGGTCAGTGTGGCATTTGGTATCCCAAGGTAACCATAGAACGTACAGTTGGAGGATAGCTTTGAGGTATTATGACATCCTTGGGTTTGCATAGTATGGGGATGGATATTCCCCCATAGCGTTTGCCACTCATAGAGAGAGTTGGAGGTACATATCACGAGGAAGGCATACGGGCATCTGTAACATTTGTAGTCTTGGGATATGTCTAACATAGAGAGGGAGAATGCCCATATGCATTGACTATACCTTTTTGGATTCATAAGAACATAGTATGTGAAAGACTAGAAGGCCTCCATGGCGTTTGCAGACTTAGGGCTTGCCTAGCATGAGGAGGAGAATGCCATCATGGCATTGGCCACCCTTTAATCTGTAGCTCGGTTCGCCAAGACATTTGGACTGTGAGGTTCAAAATTATTATTTTAGGTAACATGAGACAAGATGTTGCCTTAGTTGTCTCGATTATTTTTGGTTTTGTGCAGAGTGCGTGATACATCACCCTATTACATTTTTTATTTTATTTTATTTTTGTGCAATATAGTATGTGACACCATCACTAGTGTTTGTGGGAATGACCTGAGGTTGAAAATCTTCCATCCAGGTCTTTCTGGTTTGAATGGCTAGGGGTTAGATATGTCCCACTAAGGCTCTATTATTGTGTGAATGGCACAATGAGTGAACAGTTATTTGTGGCCAGGTTTATTGAATGGATCAGGGTTGGGTACATTCCAGTGAGGCCTTATATTGTGTGAATAGCTCAGGGTTGGTTATATCCCACTGAGGTTCTATTATTATGTGTAAAATGGTTTAGAGTTTTGTACGTCCCGCCGAGGCCTTATTGTGTATGTAAATGGATCACGGTTGGTTATATCCCACCGAGACCCTATTGATATGTGAATGACACAACGATGGATCATTCTCTTTTGGCCAAATGTTATTGTTAGCAGAACTGGATCCGTTTCGCCGGGGTCTAATCATATTAGATGACGTAGGGTTGGAGTTTCTCCTTCATGGCCTTGCTGAGATAAGTGGCAATGAGAGGGCCAGGTTCCTTCAGTATTATTGTGATTTGTATATGGTTGGAGTTTCTCCCATATGACCTTGTTATAATATCTCAAATATTTTTTGGAATGATTATAGAAGATTCCAAATTGAAGTTTAGAATTTGGAACTGAATGATATTTGGAAATAAGACTTTATGTGTTGGAAAATAGATTGGAATATTTTTAAGTGAAGTTTCGTCGCATTGGAAAATGCGTGGTTTTGAGAACCGATTACGCGATTTCTGTTTATATCATTAAACACCTAAAAGTTTGTTGTTTCAACTATAAAAATAGAAAACGAACACCAATTGAGCTGATTCTTGAACTATCAGACTCGTTTTTTCGAGATGAACAACATTCATGTTGAATATCTTTTGAAATTTATATCAAATAGGCTTCCAAAATACGAATTATCTAGAAACTTCCATGGTAGGGACCTGATTGTAATTTCATGGGGGCTTGTATATAAATTTCACAAACTTCTTTATAAATATCGCTAGTTTCCCTTAATTGCCAAAATGACATAAATTCCCAAAACTCTCAAGTGGGCCCCACCCCTAAATCTAAGCTACTGGTTTTTGGTTGCACTGGAGACCAGTCGGCCACTGCTGGTAGGTGCATCGACCCAGGGGGAGCGTCCGGCCACCAGCATCCGAAGAGGCAAAGACGTCGGTGAAGGACGAGTGAAAATAAAGAGACGTGCGTGGTGGATTTTTTCGATCACGGCTCTTCACTTCGTTTCACGATCGGAGCCACCCACTAAATCGAAGCTTTTGGAGAGTACTACAAGTTGGCGGTGACAGATTTTCCATTCCTTGCACGGTTGCACATGAAATGAGAAAGGTTGATTGAAATGAATAGTGACCTATGATGAACAGTAGCTCCGGTCGAAATCTTGTCGATTCCAGCGCATTCGTATATGGCCTCGAAATCTCGGTAAGAACTCCTGGTAAAATTTTGCTAATTTCAAGTTTTCCTTTAATGTTTGGATGTATCCAGTAGCTTCGTAGAGTAGAGTATTGATATAAATTGAATTCTTTGAGCATAAGTATATTGAATATGTGCATTTGGTAGAATCCGAGTGAAAACGAAATGAATTAGATTGACCCGATAGACTATGTAATTTTCAGTAAAAATGAGGTTTTCCTTGTATTAATAAGTTTTGATCGTAATGATAGATGTGAGTTATATATGATAATACGATAATATTTGGAAAAATTCGGGTTGGTTCGGAGGGTTCGGGACCCTTCCGTAGCGTTTGTAGAAATTTTTTTTCGGAATATTTTTTGAAAATACATAAACCGAGATTTAAAATTAACTAGTTGCATGAATTAATTTGTAATGGTGTTTTAAGATTATTGGTACTCAAAACGTTGAAATCAAATGTATTTTGGTTGTCCTTCAAAGATCCGGGATTTTTCAAAGTTAAGTCAAGAATTCTGTGAAGCTATGATTTTGACGGTGTTTCACCATTTGTTTTGGCAGACTTGACTAAGATCTGGAGTGCTCACTAAGTCAGGTAAGTAACCCATGCAACAAGAACTTGAATTGGTAAATTCTTGCTTTAAATATATACACACATATATATATATGATTAACATGTTAGGAAAAAAAAAGAGGACAATTAAGAGGTAGTTTTAAGTACGAGTTACAAGATTACGTATATTTAAGTTTATCGACCTCCACATATATGGATTTTTATTAATGCTTGATATGAAGAGAAATGTTTGATGAGCTTAATGTCTATGTGTATTTATGGATGTACGTAAGGGTGTGAACCTATAACGATATGAATATGTGTATGTAAATGTATAAGTATATGATCATATATTTATATATTTATATATGTGTATGCTGTTAAGATATATGGAATCGGTAAATGGAGCAAACCATAATTTCTGATTTGGTATTAGCTTATGTATGTGTACGATATATGTATAAGTTGCTATTATTTTATACATGCGATTTATTTGTACAGAAATTGAAGTGGTTAAGTATGTTAAGGAATGAGTATAAACTAAGTATGTTTTGAATGAATATGATTAATTAATAAGTGTTATATCAAAGGTTCCCAGTTAGAAAATATGAAACTAAGTATGTTTAATCGATAAATAAAAGATATGAGGATTGTTAAAATTATGGTATTTGCATTCGTAATAATATGTATATTCGTATGTTAAAACATACGTATGTATGTGAGTGTTTAAATGATATCTTGCAGTGTTTGTTATGGATGTGCTTGTGTATCATGAGTCGTGCGATGAGTTTGTGTATGTGATATATGTGCATGTGTGTATGTTTCATTGGTTGATGTTTTCGTAGTATAGTAGTTGAGCTGGTTAGGGATCTATTCAGACAGAATTCATCTCATACCTATTCTAAAATAGGTAATAAGTCTCATACGAGCATTGTATGTGTAAGCCAGCCATATATGTATGTTATTTGATTATGTGCTTTGTGATGTATTGGTTGTTATGTGTGCTTCGTGGTTTTTTGAACGATGATTGTATGTATGTGTGAGTGTATGTATGTGTATGATAGAACTCGTAAAATATATAGGTACTGTATACTTATGTGAAATGAATGAATGATTTGAAAACTGATGTGAATATCATATGTTTTAAAATATGTTTGTTAAGTTGTATTAGCATGTATGTATATGTAAGAATTCTGAAATTGTGTTTGCATGAATATAAGAGAAGTGTGCTATGGTATGTGTAAATGCATATGAATCATAAATGTCAAGCTATATCATGATAAAAGAAATTTTTTTTGGTATAGAATATAGTATGTAATCGAATAGAAGGAAGTTTATTGGATTCACCGATTTGATGATATTTCAAAGATGGATATTTGTGATACAGGTATAGATGTATGAATTCATGTTTCACATGATTGAAATGGAATTGATATTAAATGATATACTCTATGGTATTCGAGTTTTGCTTTGTATGTTTTAGATGTTAGTTGTTAGATTGACACATTTATAGATATGTAAATGGGAAAATTTGACATGGGTTAAGAATGAAGGATAATAACAAGTTAATAAATTTGAACTTATTATAATTTAGTAAATATGATAATATGTTGATATGTTTGACTTATTTGTTTGTAGTACTAGTCTGGTTAATTACTTAGTTTTATAACTGACACCAAACCAGTTTGCTAGTTTTACAGGTTAGATACCAGTTGGGTCAACTATTTCACTTAGGAAGTTATGCTCAAGACACGAATCACCCAAGCAGCAGTCACTCTCACAAGTGTCATGGGAGAAGTTATAGAAGTTTAGGTTATTTGGTTATTGTTTTAGTTGTTGTGCTAAGCAAGATATTTTTATATAATAAGTAAATATTATTTTGCTTATAATGTTGTGGGTACAGAGCCCTTGAGTGTTGATAGATGATGTGGGTACGGAGCCCATAGGATATGATTTTGATGTGTTTTGTGTGGACCTGAGGTCCTTTTGTTTTTTTGATTTTTTCTTAGATTTCGTTTTGATGTTGGACTGTGATCCAGGTTGTCCAGTTTTAGGATACACCATGCCTGATTTTCTGTAAATTTGGAGGCTTATGAAGATAAGTTAATCTTGTCTCTTGCTAGTAGCATCCTGCCTCTGGCGGGATAATATACTTGGTATGCTACAATAACATCAAAAAGGCCAAGCTCTCTCGGGTAATTGAGAGTGGCATAGAGTTGGAGTTTCTCCCACATGGCCTTGCTGGAACGACATCAAAGTCTAAGTCCCCTCAGGACCAACATATTGTGACTGGCGTAGGGTCAGAGTTTCTCCCTCATGACCTTGTTAGGAAGAGGTGCAACAAGAGATTTGGGATCCCCCGGGATCAGATATTAGATGGAATGGGGGTAGATATGGCTGTTGTCAGATCAGCTCTTTTAAGAGTTCATCGATTGGAACACCGATCGGACTATTGTCAGGTCAACTTTGATGGACCCACTAAGGATATGGCTAAGATAGCCCTTGAGGGAAGTCCTTTACCAAAATGTTTTCTAAGTATTGAAAGATGACATGAGGCATCGAGTTTGGATGGTTGGATTTGTCAGGGCATTACAATGGTGGAGATCAATACATTACCGATTTGATTGAGATAAGTTTTGGAATAGGACAGCCATTGAAGTACTCTAGTATCGGTATCCGTTTAGAGGAAGGGTCCCCATTTAATTGGTTGGGGCGATTATGCGATTGAATTACCGAATTTTTGTTAAGGTTGACTCTATAAGTTCGAAATTTTTCTAAGTGTTGAAAAGAGGAAAATTTCCCTAAATCAGGTCTTTGCTTATTGTGGGTGTAGAAAGACACAAAATACTAAATAAAATTTTATTAATTCATTATTCAGAGTAAATTATTAACCCCCTCGATATTTTTCAAGGGGGTCGGTTACAATAGTTGAAAGACCAAGATGTCTTCGGTCCGAACAGAAAAGGCATCAAGATTAGCTAGGGCAACGACAAGAGCAGTTGTAGTTGAGGGGTCGGGAGCATCATCAATAGGAGAAGGTAATGAGGTCATAGAAGCTGGATCAGGAATCACCTCAGTCTTTTCACGGCACGTGTCATAGGCCTCTTCGAAGGTCACCTCCCCATTTGTGACCCTTAAAACCTTGTGAAGCACACTCAGGTCTAGGTCGGGGTGAGTCTCACAAATCAGCTCCAAAGATTGCTTCAACTCTTTGACAAGGGTAGCATACTTAGCCTCCTAGATGATATCGACGAGATTGGGCAACAAATCATTCAGCTTGACCTGGGTTTTGATCAGCTAATCCTTGGCCTTATTCAGCTCAGCCTTATTATTTTCAAATGTCATCTCGGTAATAGTTTTCCTCGTCTGCAGTAGCTTGAACTCTGAAGACTTAGAAGCAGCCTCAGTAAGAGCCTCATCCCTCTCGTTTCTTGTAATTTAGAGTGCATAGTGGAGAGAGATAGTCTCAGACTTGGCCTTATCCAACCTTTTGTTAAGATCATGCTTCCTCCTAGTTAACTTACTATGGAGCCTCTGTGTCTGACCACCTTCTGCAATTGTGCTGGAAAGCACGTCTATGTTGATGGCCAAAAGGTATGTCAACTACACAAAGAGAGATCGATTCAGTTTATTTATAAATGATGTTGTTAATAAAAGATGAAAAAAAAGAATAAGTTGCAAATATTAACTTTCGCTTAGAGGCGGCCCATCTTCTGTATGACCTTATTACGAGATATACTTTCATAGGCCAAGGCTCTCTCAATGGTCACTTATTCGGCCATGTAGTTGAAGGTAGGCATGAGGTGACCTATGTCTTTCATTGCACACTCTGGTAGATCATCCACTTCTAACGTGTGCACTAAATTTTTGTTAGTGGTAGAAACTATCGAGGCCTTGCCACGGAAGGCACCAGTCTACTTATGGGGACCTCCCTCGGGTCACTTTTTAAGGGTCTCGCCCCCGGCTTGGTGGAGATGTCTTTTTTTAGGCCTTGGGGAGGGGCTGGATTTTAGGAGATTTAGGCAGAAAGAATTTAAGGCTGTCTTAGTGGTGTGTTGATAGTTCGGGTTGTAGGGGTCGGGGATCGCTTCAGTATTTTTTACTTTTGGGATGGAGGTATTAGGGTGGTGAGCCAGGTGCAGGTGTCACTTGGCTCGCCCTGAGCTAGGAGTTTAGCCTCCCGCATAATTTGTAAGCGGTTAGGTCCCAAATATGTCTGCATAAAAAAAAAAACACAATGTTAAAAGTAATACAACAAAACCTGGGGTCAGTTACAAACGAAATATAAATGGCAATAATAGAAAATAGTAAAAGAAGAATAGAGGTCAGTCAGTTAGTCATTATTTACTAAGTTGTTTGCTAATTGGTGGATGGGTCCTCAATATAAGGGCTGCATCAGCAAATGAGAAGAAGAGTTAACAATGTCTCTATAGTGGCCAGCTTGTTAGACAATTCTGACCCATAACGTCACTATTTGTAAAAGAGATTGTGGTTTTTGTACAAATTAACTATGTGACAATGGAAATTGCTATTTTATAATTTTGTAATTAGATTACTTGAATATATAAATGATAAAAGTCCTTATGATTAGTTTCGGATTATAAGATATGAGACAGTATCAATCCACTAAGGTTTAATCATTAAATATCTCTAGTCGTAGTATTATCGAGACTGAACATCAATAATACGGAATAGACTAGTATTGCACTTGTGCGCGTTATGGGAGAATAACGACATATCTCATATATTTAAGTATTGGATATTTATGCAAGTGTGATAGGAGGTTGTGTTTACCGATGGTACGGGAACATCTTTGCTCCGGATAGACCCATCAAAATCCCATTGGTAGTATGACTATGTGTCTATGAGAATCCGATTCAGGGTAGGTGTATTTGGTCTTAACCTGAGACTTGCATCGCTAATACTTGCGACAATCAATACGCTTTAGTTTTGGTCGTCCGGGATTTTAATAGGTTATGTGTACACCTCTTCTAGGTTTATTTAGAATCGTAGAGTATTGGATGTGATGTCAAGATGAAAGTATCACTTCAGTCATATGGGGATCACGTAGGGATACAGAACTAGTACTCTAATGTGTTGCAACCATCGGGATAATGTGACAAGGTCATGATTATTCGATTAAACAGACTAGCTGCTTGTGATCCGATATATGCTTCGTACGGGGCAGACACTACTCCAGCCCTAGGCCTTTCATGTGACATCCGATACTGGATCACTATACACAATACTACGTATACTACGCCTGGAAAAAGATTATATATTCCATTAAGAATATTTCTGGAGAATTGGGTAGGCACGGTGTTTTGCTAGAAGCCAACCATGTCTTGTAAATCGATAAGCACATGGTACGAGGTACGTACTTAATCGGATAGTTCGATAACCGGATTTACTGCCAACATATCCAGAGGTTTCTTGGGTCGCTTCCCAAAGATTCACCGATGACAGTTGACTCGATTAGAAAATTAATCTGGGATTAATTAACAGATAGAAAATTAATCTGGGATTAATTGAGGCATTATTTAATCTGGGATTAATTAAGGCATTATTTAATCTGGGATTAAATGTGTTCGGAATGGAGAGAACGCGATTAATTTGGAATTAATCGGTAAAATAAATTTAAAAGTTAAATTTGATTTTTTTCTATTTAATTTATTTATATGGGCTAAAATTAATATATCGAATATATTAATGGGAATTAGAATTCAGTACGAAATTAAAGTCGGATTTTAATATGAGCGAATAGATTAATTTAGAATTAATTCGTAAACGGCTTTCGTAATATATTTGTGAGGCATCGTTATGTAATTAAATTAGATTTAATTATTTAGCGATGAAAATTCATTTAGTCGGATTAAACAGATCCGAGTTGCGGTAAATATTCGTATAGACCTTTTGAATTTTGAATTCAAAATGTGGGGCCCACTTCACATGTGTGAAGTGGTGGTTGGGAGAGTGGTTGGCATTTATGCCAAAACCACTTACTTTCCAACCACTTGGTTTTGGTTTAAGTGAAACTAAAACCCCAACAATTTTGGTTTTGGGTGAAAAGGGTAATAACCCTTTATCAAAATCAAATGTCTCTCTCTTCCAACACATCACAAGCAAAAACACAACACCATAAACCCTAAATGGGCAAGAACCTCCTCTCCTCTTCTCTTTTATTTTGTTACAAAATCAATCAAGCTAGCACTTCAAGGAGTTAACAAAGGTGATAGGGAAACTCACTCAAGGGTTGGAATCAACACTTAAAGCTTGGAGCTTCAAGAACACAACACAAAATTTTAAATTCA
Source organism: Zanthoxylum bungeanum (assembly GCA_019454045.1). Classification (NCBI taxonomy): domain Eukaryota; kingdom Viridiplantae; phylum Streptophyta; class Magnoliopsida; order Sapindales; family Rutaceae; genus Zanthoxylum; species Zanthoxylum bungeanum. The sequence continues at coordinate 25,947 of SKCR01008480.1, read as the reverse complement.
AAACCGATCATTGTAAGTCATTCCACACCTTCTAATGATCTTATTCACACATAATCTTGATTAATAAATCCTTGGCATGTTCTAGGAACACTAACAATGTTATCATTAGCCAATTTTAAGCATGATTTTTTCTAGGGTTCTTGAGACTTTAATTTGGGATTTTTATGTTTTGAGCATGATTTCTTCAAATTGATTGTTTGAGTATGCTTAGATTATGATAACTTAGAGTTATGCATGATTAAATTTGAGAAAAATTGATTGGATCAAAAATTCCAAAAATCTTAGCTTGGCCGAACCTACCCATTGGACTGTTCATTGTGATTTTTTTATTTTAGATCATTGGATGTGTTTAATGCAAGACATGTATGTTGATTGTTGGTTTAATTAGATTGAAATCAAAATTGGTAAAGATTATGCTAAATTACCTTGAGCATGATAAGCATGGAATGATATGTTTTGCTTCATTTTGTATTAAACATAAATTGATTAATTAAAGCATGATTAATTAGTTTAATTGGTGTATTGGAAATATTAAGTTTAATTAATTAATCATGGCTAATACATTAATTATAATAATTATGATATTTGGAATATTGAAATTATAATAATTAGCCTTTAAATTTTGAATTGGGCTAAAAGTGTTTTATTTGGGCTTAATGGGCTTGGTTAGACCAAGTTTGGTTTTGGACATTTGGATTGGATCCAATTGGGCCCAAAACCAATTCCATAAAGTCCAAATATATCACTTGGGCCTTTAAAGAATTTAATTGGGCCTAAATTGATTTGGTGGTAATAGGGTGATTCATATTTGGGCCTTGGCATTTTGGGTTTGATCCATTATGTCCAAAGCTCATGCCTTAAGAGTCAATTAAAAACCCATTGGACTTTAATTAAAATGGCATTGGATGTTATAGGGCCTTTGAGACCCATTAAGATTAGATTTGGAATCCAAGTCTTTAAGACACATAAATAAGTGTAAGTATTTAATTTGGAATTAAATTAGAATTAGTATCGAATACAAATATATTGGATTGAAAATTATAGTTCGATATAATTCAAGAATATGTACTTTAAGTATTTGTTCTTAAACGAGTTGGACTCGCGTAAATCAAATCGTTGTTTGAACATTGGATGGTCATTAATTCAAAAATTAATTAATTGGATTAGATTGATTGAATAACATGCTTTGTTTGAATACATGAATATGTTGTATGAATAATGTATATCGGATGGATATTATAAGGGTGAGGGTAATTTTGGAAATTATTGTAATTTTAGAATTTATTAATTGGACCTGCGTGTCCAGCCTATTATCTCCTTATTCTTTGTAATTCTCTTCTCACCACTTCCCTTCAATGTTAATGAGGTTTCTTTGATGTATTATGTAATTGAGTAGAAATTAGAATAGTGCTAGCCGGGGATAGGAAAAAGAGTGATTTGTTATAAGAATAATTTGTGAGATATCCATCCGCATATCATTATTAATTTATTTATCGTGCCTTATTATGCTTTTAGAATGCATGCTTAAGGGTGTATGATGAGACCTAATCAAAGATAATTAATTGGTTACCAATTACGCGAAAACCCTCAATAAATATTAAGCATTTTCCTTCCATTGAGTGATTCATTCTCAAGATCCAAGAATGGCATTAGTTTGTTGGCCAAAGTTAAGACTTTGTCTATCGCAGATGTGTTTGAACCATAAAGGCTTTGTTCCATATCGCATGTCTTGGGCAAGTTGTGATTTGTTAGCCAAAGTCAATATCACTTCTTGTTCATCGACAAGGATTATGAAGCTTTCCAAAGTCAATGGGCCCCACTTAACTGGAATCATTGAGCTTGTTGAGCCAAAGCCAATGCTTAGTTGATTCAGAGGAAAAAAAAGTTAGGCAAATATATTGGGTATATTGGCATATATATTGTATATATGTTTCGAACTTGGAGGTCCACCTACCGGATCTAGGAATTGGATGAGATCCAATTGATCTTAGAGATCTTCCTAGTTAAATATCATATAGCTTGTTGGCCAAATTCAAGGTTGTGTGTTATTTAACGGGATCCTAGCCTACTAGGAAATTAGGTTTCCCGAGTACTCAACAGAGGGTTAGAGGCTCGCCAAAAAATAGTGCGAGGCTAGTATTGAATTTGCAATTTTGTTCAAATACTTGGAATAAAACGCTTTCAAATTATTTCATCATTTTATGTATTTATTAGTTGGACTAATATTCTATTATTTTCTTGTAACAGTTAGGCTGTACCCAAATATCGTTAATTGAATAGTTTGACTATTGCAATTAACATGGCTGGAAAGATCGGAGTTAGGGACATTATCATGGGCGACAATGTCTTTAATGGTTCGAGCTTTCCTGACTGGGATATGAACCTCAGGATTGTCCTGGGGGCTGAGAGAATGCTCTATACGATAGAGAGACCTCTTGGGCCTAAGCCCGAAAATGAGCAGCCGCTTGAGCTAGAGCTTTGGAAGACTCATAGCGATGACAACTCAACTGCTCAATCTGTCATGCTTGCTGCAATGACCCCGCAGTTTCGTCGTCAGAACAAGGGATTGGATCCCAATGAGATGACTATGAAATTGAAGGACCTTCACCGATCTAACTTTAGGTCACAGAAGTATGAGTTGCAGAAGAAGCTCTTTCGCTCTCGCATGTCAGAAGGTACACCTGTTGAACATCATGTATCACAGATGATTGCTACATCAAACAGTTGGGACAGCTAGGCATAGTCTTCGAGGCTGAGACTTCTATAGATTTGATCTTACAGTCTCTTCCTGGCAACTGGAGCAGGTTCATCATGAACTATAACATGTTGAACCAAAAAGACACTCTTGGAGAGTTGATGGCCATGCTTAAAGAAGCAGAGAAATAGCTCTTAAATGGCAAAAAGTGCGAGGCGCACTTCGCTTCAACATCTCACTCTCCAAGGGCTTGGCCCAAGGCGACTGGAGGTATAAAGAATAAGAAGAAAAAAAAGGGCAATCGTCAAAGACTTCTAGGAAGGCAAGAGACAAATCCCAAGATGTCTGCCTGCAGTGTGGAAAATGGGGTCACTGGAAGCGTGGCTGTCGTGAGTGCAAGGCACAGAAGAAGGATAAGAAAGCGGGCAAGGCATCGGCTTCAGGTATGTTTGTTATTGAGATAAACATGTCTACTTCTAGTTTTAAGAATTGGATTTTTGATTCTGGATGTGGTACTCAAATATGTACTGATGTGCAGGATCTACAGATTAGCAGGAGACTAGCTTCAGGAGAGATCGACCTCCGAGTTGGAAATGGGACTAGGCTCTCCGTTTTGGCTGTTGGGACCTATATTTTGGAACTGCCCCTAAGGCATGTACTTTCATTATCAGACGTTTATTATGTACCTATTTGACTAGAAACATTATCTCTGTATCTTGTTTAACCCAATGCGGGTACACTTTTGTATTCCGAAACACTGGGTGTTTTGTTTATAAGATGATTTTGAGATATGTTCTGCTGATGCTAATAATGGTCTTTATATTTTGAATATAAATGAATCTCAAATATATAATATAACAAACAAAAGGCTTAAACTAAGTAACAAAGATGAAACTTATATGTGGCATTGTCGTATGGGACATATTAACAAGACTCGCATATCCACACTTTCGAAGAGTGGGTATTTAGACAGATTTGATCCAAATTCGTATGACGTCTGCGAATCTTGCTTATTAGGCAAAAAGCCTAAATCACCTTTTAGCGGTAAAGGTATGCGTGCTGCCAAACTATTATCCCTCATTAATAGTGACGTATATGGGCCCAAGTCTAGCCAGGCTAGAGGTGGATATGAATACTTCGTGACCTTCACAGATGATGCATCGCGTTATGGTTATGTGTATCTTATGAGACACAAGTCGGAAACCTTTGAGAAATTCAAAGAGTTTCGACACGAAGTAGAAAAACAGACCGGCAAAAGTATTAAGACATTACGGTCGGACCGTGGTGGAGAATACTTCAGCAATGAGCTTCTTGATTACTTGAAAGAGTATGGTATTCTTTCACAGTGGACTCCTCCCGAAACACCTCAGTTAAATAGTGTGTTCGAACGAAGAAACTGAACTTTATTGGATATGGTAAGGTTGATGATGAGTCGCACATAGCTACATATTTCCTTCTGGGGATATGCATTGAATAGTGCAATACTTATTTTGAATAAGTGTCCGTCAAAGTATGTTCAACAGACTCCGTATGAGATATGGACATGAAAGAAATCAGGTTTCTCATTCCTGAAGATTTGGGGATGCTGGGCATACGTTAAATATTTGGAAGGTACCAAACTATAACCCAAATCAGATAAATGCCTATTTGTAGATTATCCTAGGGAAACCAAAGGATATTACTTTTACAACCCACAAGAGAACAAAGTATTTGTTGCTCTACATGCGCTTTTCCTTGAGAATGAATTCCTTAATGCAGTGTTTAGTGGGAGGAAAGTAGAACTCGATGAAAATCGGAGTGATACTGTTACTAGCTAAAAATCCTTAACGGAACAAGAACAGTTCAACAGGGATGAGGCTGTACCACAATCTTCGAATATACAAGAACCGTGTAGGTCAGAGAGAGTCAGAAAACAACCTGAGAGGTATGGGTTTCTGATCTCACCTCATGTGGATATCAATCTTATTGAGGAAGACGAACCGGCTACATATGAGGAAGCGATACAAGATATTGACTCCGCTTTATGGCAAGAAGCCATGAAATCCGAAATGGATTCCATATACACCAACCAAGTTTGGACACTGGTTGATGCACCAGAAGGCGTAAAGCCTATTAGTTGCAAGTGGATCTTCAAGAAGAAGGCCGACATGGATGGCAACATACAAACGTACAAAGCTAGGCTTGTAGCGAAAGGCTATCGTCAACGACATGGTCTTGATTATGATGAAACATTTTCAGCAGTTGCCATGATTAAATCCATTCGGATTATGCTTGCTATTACTGCATATTTCGATTACGAGATATGGCAGATGGATGTTAAAACTGATTTCCTTAACGGAAACCTTTTGGAGGATGTTTATATGCAACAGCCTGACGGTTTTGTCGCACCAAGACTTGCAAATAAGGTTTGTAAGTTAAATCGATCTATTTATGGATTGAAGCAAGCATCGCGTTCTTGGAACCAACGTTTTGATGAGATCATCAAAGAATATGATTTCATTCAAAACGAGGATGATCCTTGTGTATATAAGAAGGTTAGTGGGAGCGCACTGACATTCATTGTCCTTTATGTTGATGATGTATTGCTTATGGGCAATGACATTCCCATGCTATAATCGGTGAAAGCTTGGCTTTCATTAAAATTCTCCATGAAAGATCTAGGAGAAGCAGCCTTTATTCTAGGAATAAAGATCTACCGGGATAGATCTAGAAAGCTGCTTGGACTCTCCTAGAGCACGTATATTGATAAAGTGTTGAAAAGATTCAACATGGATTAGTCCAAGAGGGGACTATTGCCAGTGTCACATGGTGTCACTCTATCTAAGGACATGTGTCCTAAAACTCAAGATGAGAGAGACAACATAAGTCGGATCTCGTTCGCTTTGGCAGTCGGATCGATCATGTATGCCATGATATGTACGCGACCTGATGTCTCGTATGCTTTGATCATGTGCAGTTGCTATCAGGTCGATCCAAGTGATGGTCACTGGATGGCAGTTAAGAACATCCTTAATTATCTTTAAAAAACTAAGGATGCTTTCTTAGTCTATGGAGTGGATAACTTGAGGTAACTGGGTATACCGATGTAAGTTCCCAAACTGATAAAGACGACTTTAAGTCGCAATCCGGGTATATATTTTGTTTGAACAACGGAGAAGTAAGCTGGAAATCTTCCAAGCAAGAGACTATTGCCGATTCAACAATAGAAGCGGAATATATTGCTGTAGCTGAAACAGCAAAAGAGGCAGTTTGAATCCATAAATTCCTAATTGGATTAGGAGTAGTTCGATTAGCAGTTGATCCCGTTCTATTGTATTGTGACAATAAAGAGGCTATAGCGCAGGCTAATGAACAGCGATCTCATCAATGATCTAAGCATGTTCTTCGACATTTCCATCTGATTCGTGAGATCATATATCGTGGCGATGTGAAGATCGAGAAAGTCGCATCAGAGGACAACATTACAGATCCGCTGAAGAAAGCTATTGCACGGTAAAAGTTTGAGCGACATGTACATAGTTCAAGTGTTAGATACTGAGTGGCTGGCTATAGGCCAAGTGGGAGATTTTTAGACAATTATGACCCATAGCATCACTATTTGTAAAAGACATTGTGGTTTTTATACAAATTAACTATGTGACAATGGAAATTTCTATTTTAATCATTGTGTAATTAGATTAATTGAATATAAAAATGATAAAAGTCCTTATGATTAGTTCCGGATTATAAGATATGAGACAGTATCAATCCACTAAGGTTTAATCATTAAATATCCATAGTTGTAGTATTATCGAGACTAGACATCGATAATGCAGAATAGACTAGTATTGCACTTGTGCGCGTTATGGGAGCATAACGGTATAGTTCTCATATATTTAAGTATTGGATACTTATGCAAGTGTGATAGGCGGTTGTGTTTATCGATGGTACGGGAACAGCTTCGCTCTGGATAGACCCATCGGAATCCCATTGGTAGTATGACTATGTGTCTATGGGAATCCGATTCAGGGTAGGTGTATTTAGTCTTAACCTGAGACTTGCATCGCTAATACTTGCGACAATCAATACGCTTTAGTTTTGGTCGTTCGGGACTTTAACAGGTTATGTGTACGCCTCTTCTAGGTTTATTGAGAATCGTAGAATATTGGATGTGATGTCAATATGGTATCACTTCAGTCATATGGAGATGATGATCATGCAGGGATACAAAACTGGTACTCTAATGTGTTGCAACCATCAGGATAATGTGACAAGGTCATGATTATCAGATTAAAGAGACTAGTTACTTGTGATCCGATATATGCTTCGTGTGGGGCAGACACTACTCCAGCCTCAGGCCTTGCATGTGACATCCGATACTGGATCGCTATACGCAATACCACGTATATGACGCCTGGAAAAAGATTATTTATTCCATTAAGAATATTTCTGGAGAATTGGGTAGGCACGGTGCTTTCCTAGAAGCCAACCATGTCTTGTAAATCGGTAAGCATGTGGTACGAGGTACGTACTTAATCGGATAGCCCAATAATCAGATTTACTACCAACATATCCAGGGGTCTCTTGGGTCGCTTCCCAAAGATTCACCGATGACAGTTGACTCGATTAGAAAATTAATATGTGATTAAATGTGTTCGGAAGAGAGAGAACGCGATTAATTTGGAATTAATCGGTAAAATAAATTTAATAGTTAAATTTGATTTTTTCTATTTAATTTATTTATATGGGCTAAAATTAATATGTCGAATATATTAATTGGAATTAGATTTCAATACGAAATTAAAGTCGGACTTTAATACGAGCGAACGAATTAATTTAGAATTAAGTCGTAAATGGCTTTCGTAATATATTTGTGAGGCATCGTTATTTAATTAAATTAGATTTAATTATTTAGCGACGAAAATTTGTTTAGTCGGATTAAACGGATCCGAGCCGCGATAAATATTCGTAGAGACCTTTTGAATTTTGAATTCAAAAGGTGGGGCCCACTTCACATGTGTGAAGTGGTGGTTGGGAGAGTGCTTAGCATTTATACAAAAACCACTTACTTTCCAACCACTTGCTTTTGGTTTAAGTGAAACCAAAACCCCAACCACTTGGTTTTGGGTGAAAACCCTTTATCAAAATCAAATATCTCTCTCTTCCAACATATCACAAGCAAAAACACAAACACCATAAACCCTAAATGGGTGTGAACCTCCTCTCCTCTTCTCTTTGATTTTGTTGAAAAATCAATTAAGCTAGCACTTCAAGGAGTTAACAAAGGTGATAGGGAAACTCACTCAAGGGTTGGAATCAACACTTAAAGCTTGGAGCTTCAAGAACACAACACAAAATTTTAAATTCAAATCCGATCATTGTAAGTCATTCTGCGCCTTCTAATGATCTTATTCACACATAATCTTGCTTAATAGATCCTTGGTATATTCTTGGAACACTAACACTGCTACTAGAACATAAATTTCACCCTATGCTCCTCTGGCCCAGAACCATTTGTCTTTGAAATTCTTGTTGGTAGTTGAGAGATGGGAGATTATGTGTTTTGCCCTAGTATAAGTAGAGATGTAGTATCAACCCTTGTACTCCTTAAGGTTGGCATTCATTTGGTAGAGTCTCTCTTCAACTCTTAAATCGACGGTTCCCCAAGACTGGTCCGAATCCAGATCATATAGAGCCCAGTGAGCACTCTCTACCCGTTCAGATTGAGTTGACATGGGGCCAAGTTCATGAAGGACAACATCTTGTCGAAGTACCCCTATATAGGAAGAGGCAAACCCATGTCGAAGAAAGTTATGCAGAGAGCAACTTGACTACCGCTCGGTCAGCTTGCCTAGTCTCCCTTTCAAGGAATGTTCAAAAAAATTTCTTCGCGGATGCTGAATCTCTTCCTCAGCTAATCCGGTTCAACAGTAGTTATGGTGGAGGCTCTATCCACGACCAGATTAATGAAGTCCAATGGGGGAGGTGTTGGCTCAGGGTGGGCTATTCTTTTTTAGATAGATTAGTGTTCTTCTTATAAGGGGAACATTGTTGTATCAAGATCACTATATCCCGCTGATCTTGAGCTTCCCACAATAATCAGCTCGGTTGGACGTGGGGCATATGCTTTAGGAGGTAGAATATTAAGGGAGGTTGCAGAAGATGCTTCGGATTCTAAAAAAAATGACTTGATAAGTGAAGTTAGTGAAGTTATACTTGGTCATTTCCTACAAGTTACGCGGGCATATTTTTACTTTTAGTTGGGTTTATTATCTCCATAAGGATTACTATGTCATCCATACTAAGTAGTTAACTCATCACAAATGCCAGAATCACATGCATATAACAAACCTATAAATGCATACATTCAATAATGAAACACAAACCTAGAAACACACACCAATACATTAGCATCATAAGCCCAAAAATACATACATATGGTAGCAATAGAAACCCAAAACCTCAATTAACCCACAAAAAAACCCAGGAACATGTTATCAAACGAATCATATATTCATCATACATCAGTTGTAAAAATGAAGCATGCTCAAAACGAAAAAGAAAAGAAAGAGGTCAATGAGTACTTATTTGTATATTGAAAATGAAGATTGAGATATGAAGGGTGTTAGAGGAACTCGAAGGTGCAGAAAGCTTGAAGGTTGTTGAGAGCGTTTGAGTGAGAAGAAGTTGGAAAAATTGAAAATGGACAAAAGTGGTCTTTAAATAGGTTATTCGGGTTTATCTTGGTCGTTGGTTTGGAATGAGAGTGGAGGATGGGTGACACTTGTCGGGTCAATAGCTACCGTTGAATTCAAATTAAGGACTCAGATAAGAGCCACATGCTCGGTTAATCTCAATAGTCCAAATTTTTACGGGCAAGCTAAGGATAGGTAACACTTGGCATATTGGGGAGACAAAATAAAAATAGATTTGATGGGTATTTAATGAGGAACATAATATGTTATATATGTTCTATGGATGTTTTCATAACCCTATGAGTGCTTTTTTGAATGACGGTGAAAGAAAGACAATCATCAGAAAGGAACAGCCCGTCCAGAGGAAGATGAGCCTATGAAGAGTTGAGGTGATATAGCATTCTCAAGGAGTGACGACCTAAAGACATTGGGTCGGTCTTTAGCTACGTCCACCATCATCTTTTGTAAAGTTCCCGACATCAACCCGTAAACTCGTTAATATCGAGAACTATGAGATAAATATTGATGATGGTTTTTTACCCCGAGGAAGGTGCAAGTACTGGGGATTGGTAGGATGGAGATTTATACTTAGTCAAAAGTGGATGACAAATGCCCAATAGCCCATAAAGAGATGAGGATTGGCAGTGAGACATGACTATAAGAAAAAGAGAAAAAATCAAGAGAACATAATATTTTGGGGATGAAGTGAGTTGTGATGCCAACCCGGCCACATAAATGGTGTTGATTTGAGATTTTCTGAGAGTTTGTGGAGCCCGACCCAAAGAGGTTCTTATCTGTGAAACCCGACCTGTTTTAAAGAGCTAAAGGGATATTTAATCAGCATCATCTTCCTTGGTGTGCCGATCTGAGGAATAAAGATAGGATCACATGCCGACTAGTATTGGAATTAAGTAATGAATCTCTTACTTTGAAAGATGTGCTTCCAGAAGGTTAATGATGATAGAAGGAAAGCAACGATCCACAGTGGTCATAGGCCCTACCAACAGCGGTTGGCCGGTACAGTGGCAGAATAGTGGCATAATAGAGTCACCACGGGCCGCCATAGGCTAATGCAGTAGCAGAAGAATGAGTTAATTTGACTGGCAGAGTTATGGACAGTTGGAAGTGGCAGCAATTGTAATGATGATCTTGTGACATTGGTTGACATCATGGTTGATGAAACAATATCTTTTGAAGCCTATATAAAGGGTTGAAGACACAAATTCAATGGTTATTAATTTTTACATTTCATTACTTAAAAAAGATTAAGAGCTCAAGAAATATATTTTAATGGTATATAGATTTTTAACTTTGAGTATCTACCATTGATTGACTTAAATCAATGGCTAGATTCTGATGTATAGATTTGTGTCAAAAATTTGGGTTGATATTACTGAGAATGGAACCTACTTAAGTGTTTGTAAATTGTATTTACTACCCACTTGTTCTAACCATGTAATCATACCTTGAGGTATAAGTGGGTTATGTTTGGTCCAAGGACATTGAAGAATATAGTAGGCTGGCTTTATCGGCTGTTGACAAACTGCATTCGACTAGGATTGAATGAGTTATTGACAAATGAAACTTCTAATCCAAAATAAAATACAATCATAACCTTGTTAACTATAGAAGATATCCTAGAACTTGATGAAAAAATCACTATTACATCTGATTTGACAATGTAATAGACAAATATGAGGATGTGTATTGTGTCATTTATTCACACTTACTTTTAGTTTATAGGGCAGAAATTTTGGCTATCTCGAGACCCTCTCACACCTTCATACGTAGTTATACTAATGTGCTTTATAATTCATAGGTCTCATTCGTTATCCTATTATATAGGATGTTTATCTAACAGTATTAATCTTATGTCATTTATGATGAAAGAGATGGAATGAAGTGAAATCTAATTTAAAATATTTAAAATTTATTATTTAGATTGATGGAAGGGAATGTACTAAAAAGCATCAAAAGTCATTGAAAATGAGTCATCCAAACGAGAGATTGAGAATGGAACATAATTTTAAAAAATAACATTCTCTGTGAAGATGAATTTGTCCATTGAAAAAGTAATATTAAAATATTCATCTTTTTTATTTTTAAAATTTAAAGGGCACAACTATCTTTAATAAGCTATCTAGTTACATTACATTTCATTATTATTTATTTACCAAATAATATTTTGGAACATTATATTATTTAAAAAAAATTCAACAAAATTATAATTACATTTCATTATAAACCATCATTTTCCATCAATCCAAATAAAACAAGTTAGAGATCTTTCATAATCAGAGAGATTGGAATGGGGTTATGGGTTGGATTATGTAGATTTATCCATACATGAACCAGTTGTGTTGGAAAGTGGATTATGTTTACTTGGTTAATTTATATTTCATTGCTAATTTTTTATGCTCAGATTGTTTGTTTGTCTTGTGTTGATGGTGATTTTTATGACAAAGGAAGTTGAACAGTTCGGTAAGGGCAGAGTTGGTTTTCTCCCTTATGAGGGTCAGATGTTCTGAGGGTTTCGGTTATTCCTCGGCCAGGGATGGTGTTCGTGCCCAATTTTCTGGATCCAGACGACCAGAGCACACAGTAGGATACAGATTCAGAGACCGACCACATCAGAGTAGAGACCGACCGCGGAAGATAGGTCAGACAATTCAAGACAATTCAAACCGACCACAGTAGGAGCCCGGTAGCTCAGTTCAGTGTTTCACCTTCAGTACCATGAAAAATGAGCTCGGACGTTTTGGGTCGGGCCGAGATCAGTTTGGGTAGTCCGATTAACCATCTGGCCGATCATTTGGAGACTGATGTGTGATCAGGGCATCTCTGATATGTGTTACTGTATGAAAGATCTTTACAGGCTGGATCTAATATTTTACGTGTGGCAGAAGATAAACAGAGTGATGTGACAAATTGCTTAGCGGCAGGCTTGCTTTCGGCGATGACAGTCTTGGGGCAGAGAGCTTGTCAAACAGTCGGAGACCATGCAGGAAACATCAAAAAAGTATGGAAGAGTGTTGTAATTCTTAGGTATATAAAGGAAAGTAAGATTCATTTGTAGGGATGGCCAAATTTTGTAAGAAAATGAGATAGAGAACTACTTGTAACGCCACAAAGCAAACAGCTCGGTTTTCAACAGACTAATCTTGACAACGGGTAGGCCGAGCTGGTTTTGATAATAAAAGCAACACCCCACTTTGTGCCCGTGGACGTAGGCTGGACTTACTCCACCGAACCACGTTAAAACTCTTGTCAACTTATGTGTTTTTCTCACCTTTTATCAAATTTTCTTTTGGTCTCCCCATAACCAAATAAATTCAAGGTTAAGGGAAGGTTGTCTCAATAGGGTTATCTCGAAACTACTCCTGGGACGAAAATCATCCGCCAATAGTTGGCGTCATCTGTGGGGAAAGAACAAGAAGCAACTCGCGTTTTAAGATGGTGGTAGAAGGTGAAAACCATGGGCCATTGGAGAGTTCAGCAGTATAGTGGTTTGGAAGAATGAGGGAAAGACTGGATAAAAAAGAAAGGGAACGAGTGGAAGTTGGTCATAACGGAAAAAAGGAAATGGATCGTAAGAAGAGACAAAATTGATAATAGCTCTCCTCTTTGAACCACATAATTATCATATGATCAGACCGCAAAACAAGAACCATAATATTTTTGTAAGAGCCTGTCCTGAAATGACCAACAAGGAGTTGTAAAAAAGGTGGTAGGTCCATTGAATATGAATAAGGCTTTCTCTTTCGAACTAAAAAACTTGTCCATTTTACTTGTTTATTAATTGGATGCGAAAGACCTTTTCAATATTCCTGGGATGTGCTCGAAGCGAAGGGGTGATCGGTGGTCGGGAAGAGCACCAAGCCCATGCCACGCCAATCCCGAGTATCATTATCAAATCCCAGTGTGGAAGTGTTCCGATCTGACTCCTTTCACATTTGAGGATCCAGAACGCGTCAGGGGTTGGGGCGCATGCGGGAAATGTTCGATCCCTCGTGGCACGCCAATCTTGGTTGTCATTATCAAACCCCCGAGGCCGGAGCATTACTACCCCATAGCTCGTATTTTTTAGGAGAACCTCGGGTAGACCGGACCCAGGGATGTTTCTTCCTCTGCAAGTCGGCTGGTGAGTCCCACTGAGTACCATCAGACCACCTGGCTTGGGTATGGCCGAATGGCGCCCTTGATTGCAGGAGTCTCGAGTAAACTAGACCCAAGGAGGTTTATTCCCCTACAAGTCAGCTGGTGCGTCTCGTTGAGTACCATCAGACCACCTGGTGTAGGACACAGAAATTGACGACGCTGTTCCAAGCTCGTGACCTGGTCGGGAGTACGGAGTAGCCCACAGAGGACTAAACCGGAGAATAAAGGAGTCACCACCCAGCGTGAACTGGGAAATGATTTAAGGCCGCACTCACCCCTTGCAAGAGAAGACCTCAAACCGTTGGGTTCGGAATGGTCTCTTACTTATGTTCCTAGTAATGAATGGATTCAGGCAATAATATAACCAAGTCTACGCAACATATTCATGCAATAATATAACCAAGTTTACGCAACATATACACGCAAGAATAACCTATATCTAAGTTTGCATATAACCTATATCTAAGTTTGCATGCATAGAAGTAAGTGAAATAAAGGCAAGTACACAATCTCATGAACACATTAAGTAGATAAATACGGAAATATAAATAAATGATAATTGTCTATGCGTAAATATTAAAGAGAGATAATTAAATTCTTAACGTGAAAGAAATAACTAAAGAAGCGATCATGCTTGAAAATAAACGTGAAGTCATGCGACGCAAAAAAAAAAGTGAATAACCAGAAGGAAAGAGATGCGACTAAGACCAACATCTATATAGGACCTCGAATGCCCGATTGAACATATCTCACGTTCAACCAAACATACTATGTCTGGCGCGACAAAAGCATTGTGGTAAAGGTAGCCCTTAGGCTTTTCATCCCTCAAACGGAAGACCTTTTCCAATGTGATTTACCCATGCGTATTATATTATCATGGCATAAATAACTAGCATGCGGAAAGTAAATGGCGAAATAATAAACGATAGATGGAAACAAGATTATACAAAATGAAATATGTGTGTTTCTCAAATAGTACGTGGAGTTGTATCCCAAGTTCAGACCGCACTACCGTCCATTCGAATTCAGCTACGGAATTTACGTCTGGGTTTCCATCCGATAAACCATGAGAGATAGCACAAAATCATTAATCCAACAATAATGACATACATGAACCAGTAAGATGCATGCGAATAAATAATAATAATTAACTAAAAAAAGATGAACGAAAGTGAATAAAGGGTGCCCTCAGGTCTAACCTTTTAAACTGCCTCTTGGAAGTGCGTTAAGTGGCCGTCGGAATGGTTAATACTTCGCAACTCCTCCGGTTCACTGGTTCAATATTTTCCTTCGTCGCTTCACTGCTTTAGGCTGCTATTTCCTCTGTTTTGAGCTGCTATTTTTGCTGTTTTTGGTGCTGTTTTTGCTATTTTTACTGCTATTTTTTGGACTGTTTTAAGGTGCAGTTTCTTGGTGATTTAGGGACTAGGGTGCAGTTTTTTTGGTGATTAAGGGTTGTTTTGGGGTACAGTTTACTGTATTTTAGGGCTGTTTGGGCTGCTATTTTGTGGTATTTTAGGGGTGTTTGGGCTGCTATTTCTGCGGTGTTTTGGGGGTGTTTGGACTGCTATTTCTGTGGTGTTTTGGGGGCTGTTTTAGGCTACTATTTGTGCGATATTTGGGTGTGTTATTGTCGGTGATGGGGCTACTGGTTGATGGGGTGTTTTACGGTAATGAAGGGGTTATTTTAGGGCAGTTTTCGGTGATGCAAATGGTGTTTTCTTGTTGTGCTTTTTTCGGTGATGGTGGGGTTGTTTCTTGTTGTTTGCGAGAGGAGGGAAGAGAGGGTGTAGGGTTATTATCTTGTGGATTGTCGTGAATGTGGTGAAAGAGCTAGAGGTCTTAAGGTTTGGTTTATGTCTCTTTTTATAGGAGTGGGCTAGGGTTTTCCTTGCATGGGAAGGCAAGAAATCATGCAATCATGGGGGTATCTTTTAATTAGTGTGTTATAAGGAAAAGATCTATCCAATTTATGAGGTGATTTTTTTTAGTTTAGGAATGGGATTTATGAGATTTGATTTGATTTATTTAATTTACGCATGTGATTTATTTAAATTAGGAATGTGATTTATTTAGATTTTAACATGTGTTTAATGTGTTGGATATTTTTGGAGCGGATTTGGTGGGCATGGGCGTGTGGAGCTTGGTCCTTTGGCAGGCTTGGGGCGTGTGGGTTGGTGGTATGTGGGCTTTGGGGCGAGGATAAATTTTAAAATAGAGGTCCATCGAGTGAATCTGAGGCTAAGCAAACGAATTAAGTCTAACAAGGTATTGATTTTTGAATTTTCCCTTCCGACGTCCGTTTCTCACGACTTCTGTAACTTATCGGGTAGTGCCTCCATATGAGGCTCATCATCGAGACTTATACAAAAATATAGTGCCTACACCTGGCTTGGGTATGGCCGAATGGCGCTCTTAATTGCAAGAGTCTCGGGTAAATAGAACCCAGGGAGGTTTCTTCCCCTACGAGTTGGCTGGTGAGTCCTATTGAGAACCACCCAAGAAGGGCACACACGGGGTGTCTTCCTCCCCCGTGGGGATTTACCTGACCATCCCGAATCGACGTATCTGTAGCCTGGTTAGCCAGGACACTGATTTGTAAGGTTCAAAATTATATTTTGGAGGCCGGGCAGGACACTGCCTCGGAGCACCTGAGTTGTTAATTTTCTTGAATTTGTGTGGGGTATGTGCTAAGTCACCTCCATCTTTGTTAAACTTCATTTTATTCCAATTATTTTTGTTTTTCGCTAATGTCTGGCAAGAGGACGCCCGCTCCAGGATCCGCAGAGCCTCAGAGGATGAAATCTTCCCTCGTGTAAGTCTTAAATATTCCATCAGCTCGAGGATGGATTTGTTCCGCCGAATCTGTGTTGTTGCACCAGCCCGGGGCTGGATTCGTTCCACCGAGTCTGTGTTGTTCTATCATCTCGGGGCTGGATTTGTTTCTATCGAGTCTATTATGTTCCACCAGCTTGAGGCTGGATTCGTTCCGTCGAGTCTATTATGTTCCATCAGCTCGGGCTGGATTCGTTCCACCGAGTCTGATATATTCCATCAGCTCGAGGCTGGATTCATTCCGCTAAATCTGTGTTTTTTCATCAACTCGGGGTTAGATTCATTTCATCGAGTCTGTATTATTCCATCATCTTGGGGATGGATTCATTCCGCCGATTCTTTATTCCACCAGATCAGGGCCAGATTCATTCCACCGAGTCTGCTTTGTTCCACCAGCTCGGGGCTGGACTCATTCCGCCGATGCTCTGTTCCATCTTATTGGTCTGGGGACGTAACATTCCCCTAGAGCCAAGTATTTTTCTCAGCTCGGGGTCGGGCTATATCCCACCGAGTCCATCTCATTGGTCTGCGGACGTAACATTCCTTCAGAGCCAAGTGTTCTTCTCAGCTCGGGGTCGGGCTACATCCCACCGAGTCTATCTCATTGGTCTGGGGACGTAACATTCCCCCAGAGCCAAGTGTTCTTCTCAGCTCGGGGTCGGGTTACATCCCATCGAATGTATTTGATTTTGGCTCGGGGACAGACTATCCCCTTATGTCCGGATTCGAGATTGATCGAGATTAAAACTTTTACTCGCAGCCAGAATATGAAGAACGGGTTAGCAAGTTAGGGATGAAGATCATTTGAACGGATGTCAGAATCATCAGTGGCCGAGCACATGAAGATAACAGGGACAACCTGATTAGAGGCAAAGACAGCTTTCTCTGTGGCTCCTGTAGCAGACCACCGTATAGCCGATCAACATATCATCATCTTTTTATATATTTCCCGGCATCAACTCGTTTACTCATTGATACCGAGAAATATGGGACAGATATTGATGGTGATTTTTGTGACAAAGGAAGTTAAACAGTTCAGCAAGGGCAAAGTTGGGTTTTCTCCCTTTGGATGGTCAGATATTCTGAGGGTTTGGGTTATTCCTCGGCCATGGATGGTGTTCGTGTCCAGTTTTTCGGATCTAGCCGACTAGAGCACACAATATGATACAGATTCAAAGAAAGATCACATCAGAGTAGAGACCGACCGTGGAAGATAGGTCAGACAATTTTGGACAGTTCAGACCGACCACAACAGAAGCCCGGTAGCTCAGTTCAGTTCTGTTTCACCTTCAGTACCACGGAAAATGAGATTGGACGTTTTAGGTCATACCGAGATCAATTTGGGTAGTCCGGTTAACTATCTGGCCGATCATTTGGAGACCGATGTGTGATCAGGGCATCTCTGATATGTGTTACTGTACAAACAACTCGGTTTTCATCAGACAATTCTTGATAATGGGTTGACCGAGCTGGTTTTGGTAATAAAAGCAACACCCCACTTTGTGCCCATGGACGTAGGCTGGACTTACTCCGCCGAACCATGTTAAAACTCTCTTGTCAACTTATGTATTTTTCTAGCCTTTTACCAAATTTACTTTTGGTCTCCCCATAACCAAATAAATTCAAGGTTGAGGGAAGATTATCTCGGGAGGGTTATCTCGAAACTATCCCTGAGACGAAAATCATCCGCCAACAACTTGTTTATTGTTTTGCCATGATTGTTTGATTTAGAGTAACAAACAGAGATCTTATGATTTTGACAAGTATTCAAAGAGCATACAGCTGAAGAAGAATGTGGAGAGGATGGTGAAGAGCACAGAGATACCTTATATGGGGCTTGTGGAGAGAACTATGCTTCAGATGAATTCTGGATTTGTTGGTGATATTTGTGGGAAGTGGTTCCATTGTAAGTATGTGAAAATCACTACACCCATAGCTGAGCACATCAAGAAGTACAAGTGTTCGTCGTGCAGCAACAAGAGAGCAAGGCCTTGATTGATACCAAAGAGGCGGGGTTCATCTCTTGTAAAGTTTCTCATGTTCTCAGTTTCGCTAACTGTTTAGATGGTCAGATTTTCTGTATCATGCCATGTTGGCCAGCTTTTATGTATGAGTATCGCGTGCTTATTTAGTGTAGACTTGTCATTGGGTGACGAAAACCACATATGATTAAATTACTAGGCAACCCCACATAATTAAAAGAACCCCAATAACCGCGAATTAAGATTTTATATAAATAAAATTCTTCCAAAATTAAGTTAAACTCCCAAGAAACCTGTTTTTGAAAACACCACTTTATTTCTTATCAGAACTTTGAACTCGTTTTGTTAGAAAACGAAATCTCTCCTAAATCAAGTCGAACCTCTAGAAAACCTGTCTCTAACAATCTTTTTGTATTATTAAAGCAATCTTGCTAGCAAAATTTAAAGACGCCACAAAATCACTAGTTCTTTAATAAGTCTTAATAATGGTTCAATAATCAACCATGATAGAATCTACTCTCTCACACAATAGGGTGTTAAATGCCATTAACTATTTTTCAAAATTGTCCACCAAACTTACAATTCAAAGGCACCTTTAAATAAACCCTTATAAAATTCTAAGTTAACTTAAATAAAAAAAAAATGAAAAAAAATAAATAATTAAACTAAAATAAAAAAAAATCATAATGAAACTAATAAAATTAAATCCTAAGCTAAATAAAAATTAAATTTCATGCATGTTCTTTTAAAATAACATTAGAGTTTAGCCCATCACTAAAACATAACATAAAATTAAAAACATATGATCTAAAGTCGTAGGGATTTATTATGATTGTATTTTGACTATAAAAGAGTCCTAATCTGTCTTTGAGTTGAACTTCAAAGTTGTAGATCATTGTGTACTATTTCCAACGCAACTTGAATCACCAAAATCGAATATCAGATGAGAAATTTATGTCCAAAATACGATGACTACGTAAATCCCACTATCATTGCCTATATGGTCTTCTCTTGAAACTCTTTAATGAAATTTGACCAAGATTCTCTTTCTTAATGTATCTTGAGTATTTTAGACTTATATAATACTCAATTCTCGTACCTTAAATCACATCATTCTCTCTCTCCTCGAAATGATTCGTCCTCGAATTCAAACCTAAAATCAAGAATAGTTGAAACTTTTCTCTCTCTTTTTTAAATATTTTATTGATTCAAGAACTTAAAGACTATTAAATAACAAGAACACAAAAGAAAAATACAAAAACCAAACTAACTCTTAAAAAAACCGAAACTGATATTTTTGACTCAAACATACAACACTAACTTAGAATCCTAAATAAGACGTAAATGATATTAACAAATTGACAAAACTGATAGATAATATAATAAGATGCAAGATTTAAGATTAAATCAAGTAAAAAAAACGACTAAGACGTAAAAAGAATATAAAAATCAAAACTTAACCTAAGACTCAACAAAAAGATCCTAAAGAACGTAATTAAAGATAGAAAAACTTGACTTTGGTATCTTGAGCTCTTGATATCAACTAACGAAAACCACTATATGATTGAATTCCTAGGCACTCTATATAATTGAGCGAACTCTAAGAATCGCAAATCATGCCTTGCAAGATCAAGTTAGACCACTATGAAATCTAATCTTGAAAACCCTTCTTTATTTATTCTCAGAACCTTGAACTCATTTTTTTGATGAAACAAAATCTCTCCAAGATCAAGTCGAACCTCTAGAGATCCTGCCTCTATCAATCCTTCTATATTCTTAAAACAATCTTGCCGGCGAAATTTAAATACCCCACCAAGAATCGTTAGTTTTTTAATAAGTCTTGATAAGGTTTCAATAAAGAACCATGAGAAAATCCACTTTCATAAACACTAAGGTGTTAAACACCAATGAATATTCTTTATTCAAAATCCTCCATCAAAATTACAAAGTAAAGATACTTTTAAATAGGTCCTTATAAAATTTAAGTTAACTTAAACAAGAAAACCTAATTAAACTAAAATACTTAAATAACTCATAATTGAACTAATAAAACTAAATCATAAGTTAAATAAGATTTAAATTTCGTTCATGGGCTTTAAAAATAACATTAAAGTTCAGCCCATCACTTAAATATAATCAAAAATTAAAAATATATATAATCTAAAACTGTAGAGCTCTTTTGCAATTAAATTTGGACTAGAAAAGAGTTTGAATATATCTTTAAGTTGGACTATGAATTTGTAGATCATTGAGTCTTCTTTACAACTCCACTTGAATCACCAATATTGAACATTGGATGATAAAGTTATGGCTAAAATACGATGACTGCGTAAATCCCACTATCATTGCCTATGTGGTCTTCTCTTGAAACTCTTTGATGGAATTTGACCAAGAACTTCTTTCTTGATATATCTTGAGTATTTTATATTTGGATAATACTCAATTCTCATACTTTGGATCACATCATTTCCTCTCTTCTCGAAAAGAATTCGTCCTCGAAACCAAACCTTAACTCAAGAATAACTGATTTTTTTTTTTTTTTGATATTTTATTGATTCAATAACAATTTAAAGAGTTTTGAATAATAAGAACACAAAAGAAAAACACAAAAATAATACTAACTCTTAAAAAAGTAAAACAGATGTTTTTAACTCAAATACGCAAGACTAACTTAGGACCCTAAATAAGAAGCAAATACACTAAGAAACTTGACAAAATTGAAAGATAATGAACATTTTTTTTTTTGAATTTTTGTAATCTTTTGAGTCAAATAAATAAAAAAATAATATAATAAAGATGCAATATTTAAGATTAAATCAAGTAAATAAACAACTAAGACTTAAAAAGAATATAAAAACCAAAACTTAACTTAAGACTGAACAAAAAATCCTAAAGAAAGTAATTAAAGATAGAAAATCTTGACCTTGTAACCCTGAGCTATCGATACTAACTGACGGAAACTACCATAGGATTGAATTCTCAGACGACCCCATGTAATTAAGCGAACTCAAAGAATTACAAATCATGATTTTGTAAAAATAAAATTCTTCCAAAATCAAGTTAGACTCCACAGAAACTGGTTCTTAAGAATCCTTCTTTATTTCTTGTCATAACCTTGAACCCTTTTTTTAGGAAATAAAATTTCTCCAAGATCAAGTCGAACCTCCAGAGAACCCGCTTCTATCAATCCTTATGTATTCTTGAAGCAATCTTACAAGCGAAATTTAAAAACGCCACAAAAAATCGCTAGTTCTTTGATAAGTCTTGATAAGGGTTCAATAAAGAACTATGAGATAATCCACTCTTACACACACTAGGGTGTTAAACGCCATTCACTATTCTTTATTCAAAATTCTCCACCAAAATTACAAACTAAAAACACATTTAAATAGACCCTTGTAAAATTCCAAGTTAACTTAAACAAATAAAAACTAATTTAAGTAAAATACTTTAAAGAAATCATAATTGAACTAATAAAAGTAAATCATAATCTAAATAAGAATTAAATTTCATGCATGGCCTTTTAAAATAACATTAGAGTTCATCACATCACTTAAACATAATAGAAAATTAAAAACATATAATCTAAAGCTGTAGGGATTTATTATGACTGAATATTGACTAGGAAAAACTCTGAATTTGTCTTTGAGTTGAACTATAAAGTTGTAAATCTTTGAGTCTTCTTTCCAACGCGACTTGAATCACCAAAATCGAACATCTAATGAGAATGTTATGGCTAAAATATGATGACTGCGTAAATCTCGTCGCCATTGCCTAGATGGTTTTCTCTTAAAATTCTTTGATGGAATATGACCAAGAACCTATTTCTTGATGTATCTTGAGTATTTTAAACTTAGATAATACCTCATTCTCGTACTTAGAATCATATCATTGGGATATGTTGTTTTAATTTATGCAGGTTAAGAAAACATTCTTGTATTTGGTTTTGAATTAAACTGTGGGGTATTTTTATGACTTCATGCTCTAATTGTGTTGTGATCCGTTTATCTCATATTAGCCAAGTATGAGATTGATCGGTGGTTTATTAATCATTGAATACTCTTTCCTTATAAAATGGTTGTTAAGGATGAGTTCTACTCACTAGGTCGTAATAAGTGGTGTCAGAGCTAACATCGTTAAGGATGAGTTCTACTCACTAGGTCGTAATAAGTGGTGTCAGAGCTAACATCGTGTCTCTCAGCTGAAATCGTGCGGCTCAAGGGATAACGCCGGTTTCGTAGAGTTCTACCGAGACTAATTGAACTGGTACAAAATCTGGGGTTTCGAGTAGCTGCTTTCATTCTATGTCCAATAAAAGGTACAAGTTATGGTGCAAAGGAATAAAAAATTTAGGTCACTGAAATGATTTTGAATTCTAAATTTTAACCTGATCTCAAAGCAGATTATAAAATTAAAAAGTTACAAGTGCTTCATAAAAGTTCTGGCACTGAAATAAAGTGGGTCCTACTAGGTAAAAATGACATTCAGAACTTGTGAATTAATAATTTTGACAAAATATTAAAAGTAACGAATTTGGGAAACTTCAGTGCTGGTATGTTAAATCTCTTGATAATTGCACTTAAAAGTGCAACCTGCTACCAGTCAAGAGCGCAGAATGTTGCATTCAATTGAGGTAACAATTTTAGCTTTCTGGAAATTAATATCATCAATTATGGTTTGGATCTGCAGTAAGAATCGAGATAAAGCCATAAAGCGCATCCAGCAATGTATATAAACATGAACAACTTATTTCCGTTTATGATGATTTCATCAGATTTTTTTCCAAAGAAATGTATGCTTCAAATTTCACCCGTCTGTGAAAGCCTATAAATGAATTCTTCTGTGCTTCATATAATGTGTAAACTGTAACATTCACTTAATATACATACGTTTCCCCAAGGACTGGAAGGTTTAGTTTCCTGGGGGGCGGGCATTGTGACTGCTTCTGAGCGAACATTTATATCTACATTCAACTCTCTTCCCTATTTGCATCACTGTGTTTGGAGGAGGCTTGGAATTGGAAACAGGATTAAATTTGTCGAAACGCCACTACGACCAACAACACAACAGAACATGTCATCGCCTGCAACAATAGTGTAATATATAAACAACTACGTTGTTGAAGTT
Source organism: Zanthoxylum bungeanum (assembly GCA_019454045.1). Classification (NCBI taxonomy): domain Eukaryota; kingdom Viridiplantae; phylum Streptophyta; class Magnoliopsida; order Sapindales; family Rutaceae; genus Zanthoxylum; species Zanthoxylum bungeanum. The sequence goes on along the minus strand of SKCR01008480.1, from coordinate 2,476 downwards.
AAATCTTGAAATGGGTGCAAAACTAGTAAGACATCCAGCATTCTTTATCAATGATTAGATGTGATAGTTATTCGTGCATTCACATGAGAGAGAACTCACAGCAATTGCAGAAGCAGCCAGGCCTGCTCGCTCCCTAGGATCTTTGCGGTAGTGATTTCCGAAATAAAGGAATGTCCCATAGTACCACATCAGTGGAAACACAAATCCCAAAAGAAATCTGTAACGAAAGATAAAAATAATAGACTAAGAAAATTTGGTTTGGGAGAGCAAAATGAATAAAAAATACTCACGAAAACCATCCAATCCCACAGCCAAAGCATGGAAGGGGTTTGTCATAAATCCCTATTTGGAAGTCCTCCGAATCTCTAATGAGGGTATATCTCCCTTCTTCGGGATCAGCAGCATCTGGTGCTTTGCTCATCATTACAAAAGATTTTCTCAGTACATTTAAACAAGCATATAATAAAATGCACAATTTGAATATGTGATATGTGAGATCAGATTTAATAGACCAATGGAGCAGATTGATGAAGTTCCAAGTTTGGACAGGGATATAAAATCAAGATACAAGAAGCATAATTCAGCAAGATTAATGCAATTGAATGGGGAAAAAGGAAATCTCAGGTGCAAAAGAAGTTTCATTACATACAGAGAAGAAATTAAGCTAGATTTTTATGGAAAAATAGCAAAATCAACGGAATTTTGAAGTCTTTCCATTCAAGGCACATACAATTCATCGCTGGGATAATTCAAAGGATTCTAGGTACATAGGAGTCTCTAATATGATAACGGACTATATTTATTCCAACGTTTTCAATTCAGTGGAGGGAGCTACACATAAGTAGATTATGGAGACATACAAGACATGAACAGATGGACAATGAAACAAGCAAATAAATGGATAGTTGATCTAGTTATAAAGTTGGAAAGGAACACCAAGCAGGATCATTACCTTTAGTTACTGAATAATAATGAGCAGATGGCCTCAAAAGATCGAGATGCTTATCGGAAACTGATTTCACTAACTCAAGGCTGTTTTTGAAACCCCCTGTCCCACTGATATTAGTACCTGTGACACCAAGAACATCTTAAATTGTAGATAACAAAGTAAGTGACTGCTTTTATCTTTTCATATTGATCATTTTGCTTTTTCTACTGCAATAATATGTCCCGATATAAGTTGTAGAATGCCTTTCCACGGAAAAGCTACCATTTGGCCATTTCATTTACCTACCATCTCAAAGATGCTGGAGACTAGACAATCACTCAAATATTACTCAGTTTCCAAATTAACAAGTGTAATACCATGCAGTTATTAATAAAATAAAAAGTAAATAAAGTACAGAGACACTCATAATCAAGAAACATTAAGTACTTTGGTCCATGTGTCCTGGAGCTGCTCTGCAAGTCCTCAGTTAAATTGTCACCCGCAAAAATATTCTGCATCAAAGTTAAAAAGAGCATTTCAGTATGTCACTTTTCAATTTCTATGTTATCCAGATAAATTTTCCTTTCATGGAATCGGCCACTCAATACAAAAGCCGAGTAAAACAAAGGAATCCAAGTGTTGATAAATAAAATCTATGCTGTCAAAGGCGGTAGGCAGGATAAGGCCTGTTGGCTTTTGAAAGGTCAAAGGACGGGTTAACTAGTCAAAATACAGAATTTTACCTAAACGTCGCCTATGCCAGCCTAAACAACTGTTTGAAAAACCCGCTAAGTGGCGCCTTTAACAGCCTACAATAATATCTTAACTAGCTCCTCACATATGTTAGGGAAATCGTGATCACATAACTGGAGTCTGTTATTTCCTCATCTTTATTTTAAATATCTTTCATTTTGAAGAGAAAATTTTAATTTTCAGATTGAATGATACATTAATTACGTGATGTACCGATTCCATACAAAAATTTCTCCATTTCGAATGCAAGAAATTTTAATTTCTTTAATGGTTGATATCTAATTCTATCGACATATTACATAAACGAATTAGCTACAACATTTTTCAGTCAATAAAAACTCCATCAAAAACATAAAAATATTGATGATAGAAACAAATCAAATTTAGGTAATTCCATCAAACATTAAGCAACATACCAAAACGCCAAAAAAAAAAAAAAAAAAAAAAAAAAAAACATCTACCCTACATGATTTACGATTTACATGTAACCCAATAGAAAAAAGAAAAAAGAAAAAGAAAAGAAACACAGAGATGAAGAAACTTGCCTCGGCTGCAAAAACAAATTGCTGGGTGGGAGTCAAAATCTGGATTAATTTATGTTTAATCTCTTAATCCTGAAATTATAGAATTTTGTTTGTTTGTTTTCTGAGGAAGAAGGCGATTTAAATGTCAAACAAATTGGTTTCTTCAGTATTAATCAGTTGATAGAAAGCTGACAAAGGCTACCTCCTAATCCCTATTGGATTTTTTAATTTTTAAATAACATTTTGGGAAGCGGTTGTTTTCAATTTTTAT
>SKCR01008479.1:0-53498 GCA_019454045.1 Zanthoxylum bungeanum | reverse complement strand
AGAAACTTTGGGTGGTCCAGCTCTTACATGGTTCATCAATCTACCATACAGATCCATCAAATCTTATCAACAATTAGCAGACAAATTTGTTGAACATTTCGCCAGCTCTTGCAAACTTGAAAAAACTACTGATGATCTTAGTGCCATCCTACAACGGAGGGGAGAATCATTGCGAAGCTATGTTGCTCGATTCAACAAAGAAAGAATAACAATTCCAGACCTTCATCAACCAACAGCTGTGGAGGCTTTCAGGAACGGGTTACTTTGTGAAAGTGGACTCTACAAAAAGCTGACCAAGTTCCGGTGCTACACGATGGACCAGGTTATGGCTCGAGCCCAAGTCGAAATCAGGTGGGAAGAAGATAAAAGGAATAAAAGGAAAGACATTTCCTCCAACATGCAAAGCGAAAGAACAGCCCATTCTACCAAACGACATAAAGAATTTACAAATATGATGCCTAAGCGTCATTCAGAGAGAATGGAACCACCCAAGGAAAGAACATCAGCCCCTCCAAAAAGGTTTTGATCAAAGACCTCCACCATACAGAGCTCGGGAAACAATTCCGATGGAAAAACCCAGACTCCCAGACTACAATTTTTCTATATCTCCGGGAGAGTTAGTTTTGGTACTTAAAAAGATGGGAAATGAAGTAAAATGGCCACCACGCAACAGAGAAAGTTTCAAAAATAAAGACACAAACAAATGGTGTGAGTTCCATCGAGACTACGGCCATACCACAGCTGAATGTGTGGCGTTGAGGTTGGAAGTACTTGAGTTGTTGAACAAAGGGTTTTTAAGGGATCTACTTACGGAGAAGGGGCAAGCTACTTTAGCTCAGAGGAACGAGAATGATGGACGTGGGGAAGCACCAATTCAACCTCCACCAATTGATAACACCGTGAATTTCATTTCAGGAGGATCAGAGATTAGTGGAGTATCATATTCAGCAGCCAAACGACATTCCAGAGCAATTGTGTCAAGCCTTCAACATTCCACGACGTCTTTAGAAAAAATGTTTACAAACCTAATAATGGAGTTTCCAGACGACATCAACTCTGGTAGCATGAACCCTCATCATGACGCCTTAGTAATCTCTCTACAGGTGGCAAATTTCATGATCAAACGAGTTTGGTAGATACAGGATCCTCAGCCAACATCATCTTTACAACAGCCTTGGCAGACATGGGAGCTGAATTAGAGAAAATTAACAAAAGGACGACTGTGTTGATTGGATTCAGTGGTGAACAAAAATTTACTTGGGAGAAATAAGCCTTCCAGTCTACGCAGGGGGAATCAACAAAATGACAACCTTCCTAGTCCTGGATTGTCCTTCAGCCTACAATCTAATTATTGGGAGGCCATGGATTCATGAAATGAGGGCAGTATCGTCCACATATCATCAAACTCTAAAGTTTCCTACAAAGTGGGGAATTCAAGAGATAAAGGGTGATAGAGTTGCTTCCAGAGGATGCTACCAGACGACAATGAAGACAAAGGTCCATTCAGCATAGCAATTACAGAACGAACCTCATTCGCTGGAGCCCACACTTCCAAATATTGAAGAATTGGATGAGGTTCAAATCTATGACAAATATGCAGACCATAAAACTCAAATTGGAGCAAATCTAGATCTCAGACTACGGGCAGACTTAAGTGAATTTCTGCGAAAACGCATGACCAGTTCGCTTGGTCGCATGAAGACATGACTGGGATTGACCCCAGCTTGATTACTCATCAACTCCATGTGGATCCAGACTACCCTCCAATCAGACAGAAAAGAAGGAAGTTTGCCCCAGAAAGAAACCAGATCATTGATGAAGAAATCCAAAAATTGTTACAAAATGGTGCCATTAAAGAAGTTCAATTCCCAGCCTGGTTAGCCAATGTGGTGGAGGTACGAAAGAAGAATGGAAAATGGAGAGTTTGTATCGACTTCACAGATTTGAACAAAGCATGCCCAAAAGATTCATTCTCATTGCCTCATATTGATCAAATGGTTGATGCTACAGCTGGACACGAATTGCTAAGTTTTATGGATGCATATTCTGGGTACAATCAAATCCTTATGCATCCAGGCGACCAAGAAAAAACAGCTTTCATGACCAATAGGGGCATATTCTGTTTACAAGGTAATGCCATTTGGTCTCAAAAATGTAGGTGCTACATATCAGAGAATGGTCAATAAAATATTCTCACAACAGATTGGAAAAACAATGGAGGTGTATGTAGACGACATGTTGGTGAAATCATCGAAATCTGATCAGCATCTGCAACACCTGGAAGAAGCATTCAAGGTGATGAATAAGTATGGGATGAAATTGAATCCAACAAAATGTGCGTTTGGAGTAGCTTCTGGGAAATTCTTGGGATATGTCGTTACACGACGAGGGATTGAGGCAAATCCAGATCAAATCAGGTCCATACTTGAAATTCCTTCTCCAACCTGCCCAAAGGAAGTCATGCGACTAGCAGGGAGAATTGCTGTGCTGAACAGATTCATCTCCAAGTCGACAGACAAAAGTTTTATGTTCTTTTCAGCCATTAAAAAGACAAAAAACTTTGAATGGACTCCCGCCTGCGAACAAGCTCTGAAAGAGCTGAAGCAGTACTTAACATCACCACCATTGTTGTCAAAACCACTCGACAACGAAATGTTATTCTTGTATTTGGGAGTGTCAGACCAAGCAGTGAGCGCTGTTTTGATTCGAGAAGAGAACGGCACCCAACTTCCAGTCTACTATGTAAGCAAAACATTACTTGATACAGAGTCACGTTATTCGCATTTGGAGAAATTGGTACTGGCCTTGGTAATGTCAGCCAGGAAGCTACGACCATACTTTCAAGGGCATCCTATCACAGTTTACTCGGAGTACCCCTTGAGGAGCATACTACACAAGCCAGAGTTGGCTGGAAGATTAACAAAATGGGCTGTCGAATTGGGAGAACACGACATCACTTACCAGCCCAGAACAACAATCAAATCTCAAGCCTTGGCTGACTTTGTAGCAGATTTCAGTCCAATCAGAATCTCTTGGAAGGTACCGAAGTCAATTCAATCCAATCAAATTCACTTTGGAAACTTTCAGTCGACGGTTCTAGCAATAAGAAAGGGTGCGGCCTTGGCATAGTGATCACTACTCCTGATGGGGACATATACTACAACACGCAATCAAATGTGGATTCCGAGTTACAAACAATTAAGCAGAATATGAAGCTTTGATAGCAGGAATCTGCTTGGTCAAAGAGCTTGGGGGAAGGAGAATCGAAGTGAAATCAGACTCCCAATTGATAGTGAATCAGCTCCAAGGTTCATATCAGGCACGAGACCCTCAAATGTTATCCTACTTGCAGAAAGTTAAAGAAGTCCAGGCGACATTTCAAGAATTCAACATATCTCAGGTTTCAAGAAGTGAAAACACTCAGGCAGACGCGTTGGCTACCCTTGGGTCGACGATGCATGGAGACAAACCACAATCAATTCCAATAGTGTATTTAAATTGGCCATCAATTTGGAAGGAGAACAAGGAGATCAGCACCATCACTTCAGACGACTCGTGGATGACACCACTCATGAAATACTTGCAAGATGGACTGCTTCCCGAAGATAGAAATGAAGCAAGAAAGATTCAAAGGCAGGCAGCAAGATTCACCATATTTAATGGACAACTATTGAAAAGGTCGTTCTCTGGACCCTACTTGAAATGTCTTACTCATGATCAAGCACAACATGTACTATCAGAATTGCACGAAGGAGAATGCGGAAATCATTCTGGAGGACGAAGCCTTGCCTCACGCGCCCATTCGACTGGGTATTATTGGCCAACTATGAGAATTGATTCAGTCAATTACACGAAGAAGTGTGAAAAGTGTCAGAGATTCGCTCATATTCCACATCTTCCACCAGAAAAGCTGAATCCTATCCTATCCCCATGGCCGTTCATGAAGTGGGGTATGGATATTGTAGGGAAGCTACCAACCGCCCCTGGACAACGAGTCTACATGCTAGTCTTGACAGATTATTTTTCAAAGTGGATTGAAGCAGACTCCTTTGCCAAAATACGAGATAAAGAAGTTCAAACATTTGTCTGGAAAAACATCATATGTCGTTTCGGCATTCCCAAGGAGATTGTAACAGATAATGGCTCCCAGTTTATTAGCCGACATTTTCAAGACTTTCGTAAAAATTGGGGGATCAAGTTAAGTTTTTCAACCCCACACTTTCCACAAGCTAATGGGCAAGCCGAGTCTTCTAACAAGACACTTTTGAATACTTTGAAGAAAAGATTGGAGAAGGCGAAAGGATCATGGGCAGACGAGCTTCCTGGAGTATTGTGGTCCTACAGAACGACCATCCGTTCTTCCACTGGAGAAACTCCTTTCTCTTTGGCATTTGGAACAGAGGCAGTAATTCCAATCGAAGAAACCATTCCTTCTCTACGCTACCAGTACGCTGGTGATGAGGCAAATCAACAGTTGATGTATATGAATCTAGACACAATCGACGAAAGACGAGAAAAGACAACCATACGACTTGCATCTCATCGACAAAGAATGGCGAGATATTTTAACAAGAATGTGAAGAGCAGAACTTTTCAAGAAGAAGATTGGGTACTACGAAAGGTTTTCCAAAATACCAAGGAAATTGGAGATGGGAAATTGGGGCCAAACTGGGAAGGTCCATACGTCATCACTAAAGTTATTGGGCATGGAGCCTACAAATTACAAACCAAAGAGGGAAAACAAGTTCACAACAGCTGGAATGCAATACACCTTAAACGATTCTACCGGTAATGATTACATACTATTGTTTAAATTTAACGTTATGCTTGTGTAATTTGATTCGACGTATAAAAAAAAAATAGTCAAAAGTTTTTATCATTGATCAAACAAAATATTAAGTACAAGAAAGTCAATTATACAATTAAAAGTTTTCAAGCTACATCCGGGGCAGGAACATCTTGAACTGGTTCAGCAGCGACAATCTCCATCCGACTGGCATCCTCATTTTCCTTCCCCTGACCTTCTATTTTCTCCTCCACAACTTCAATCGCCCTCTCCTCACCTTCAGGGCCAATCAGCATTTCAGATTCTTTGCTCTCCTCCCCAACCTTCTTCGACTCTATCTCCTCACCCTTCCCCTCTACACCTTCTACCAGTCGACTTCTCCTTGATTGGTAGAATTTCAGTCGACTGAGGCTGAGGCAATTCAGGAACACTCTCCTCTGGTTCCTTCATTTTCAGCTTCCTGGCCTTCTTTCTACTCTTCAGTTCATCAATTGAAGCAACCTTAACTGGTCTCGACATTATGTCCTCTGCGCATAAAATTTCTTGGAGTTAAAGGCTTTATAAAAAACACCCCTCGTAGAGTACATGAATCGACCAGGTAGAATGGATGACTTCCAATACTTGATTACAAAGTGCCAAAGGCGTAGATATACCTTCAGATTCGAAGATTTCTTTCCACACTAGTGTCTTCCTTAGTCTTCTTTCTACCAAAATAATCCTCCAATCTCTTTCTTCGACAGGAAGAGTTGTAAGAGCTTGGGTATTAGAAAGGATTTTGGGGGTTCTGTCGAATGACCTGTTTTTGAAAGGACCTGCAAGACATATAACAAGTTGATTAGCTGCATACGACAATCAGTATTACATTACATCATTATATAGAAAGTATCGATACTCACTAATTAAACTCCAGTACTCAGAGACACGACCCATTCCAGTCGACCCAAAAACCCCCTCATTCCTCACGAAGAAGTAATCAGACTGCCAATTACCTCTATCGTTTGTCGGCAAACCCATTATTAACTGTTCTCTCTTTCGACGAAGATACAAAGTATACCTCCCTTTCTCGGTTAAATGCTCTTTCAAGTAGTATGAATATACGATGTCCTTCACTTCAAAAAATAAACCTTTTTCGAAAGATAAGCACTCAATCGACAACAGAATCCTCCAAGCATTAGGCATCAACTGCGAAGGAGCAATCCCATAGTGATCTAAAACCTCCCAAGCTAACCTTGGAATAGGAAACCTGAGACCATCAGTAAAGGGCCGTACATAAAATCCAATCCACCCGTCAACTTTGTAGTCTATCCTTTCAGTCGGCAAAGGAACCCTTAATTCCATCGACTTTGGAAATCTATATTTACACCTAAGCTCCATTAGCAGACTTTCTGTCATTCGACTTGCTGGATTTTTTGTTAATAAATTGGTCGGTTCACTTGTGCTAACCGGACCACTCGACTCCCCTATTGCTGCTATTGACCTGATGGGAATCGCAAGCATAGGAACTTGGCTCGACAAAACAGTAACTAGTCCTTCTTCGAAAAATTCTTCACGCGCCCATTCCCTCATTGATGCCTCTTCAGTGGGTTCACTCGACGACTCTTCTACATATGTATCAATTTGCTTGCCTAAGCTATCTAAGGAGTCTCCACTCTACATTTTTTCACTAATTAGCTAATAAACAAAAATTTCCTAGGGATTATGTTTCCTAAAGATCAAACTCACTACCAATTCTCCAAACAAGATTCCACCAAACTAACTTAGTTTCAAGAGATCAAACTACGTAAATTGGCTAAGAAAAGTTTGAATCTACTCTAGAACATTGAAAGGAAATGAAGAACATGAAGAAGGTTATGAAGAGTACCTTAGAAACTTTGAAGCTTTCTCCCAACTCGCTGATAAGTGTGAATGAAGCAAATGAACCTACGAAGCCACTCTTATACTACTTTGAGGCGGTTTATTTTCCCGCCAAAAAGACGCCTCATATTTGCCGTTAGGTTTTGCTCTATTTGATGACACGTGGAAAACCTAGAGATCTTCACCATCTCCTGGACTCATGTCGAGTCAAGTAAACTCCTGAACCACCGTTTGGTTCAGTCGACAAGGGACATTCCCCTGACTCATGTCGAGTCAAGTAAACTCCTGAACCACCGTTTGGTTCAGTCGACAAGGGACATTCCCCTGACTCATGTCGAGTCAAGTAAACTCCTGAACCACCGTTTGGTTCAGTCGACAAGAGACATTCCCCTGGACTCATGTCGAGTCAAGTAAAACTCCTGAACCACCGTTTGGTTCAGTCGACAATGGACATTCCCCTGGACTCATGTCGAGTCAAGTAAACTCCTGAACCACCGTTTGGTTCAGTCGACAAGGGACATTCCCCTGGACTCATGTCGAGTCAGGTAAACTCCTGAACCACCGTTTGGTTCAGTCGACAAGGGACATTCCTCTGACTCATGTCGAGTCAAGTAAACTCCTGAACCACCGTTTGGTTCAGTCGACAAGGGACATTCCCCTGACTCATGTCGAGTCAAGTAAACTCCTGAACCACCGTTTGGTTCAGTCGACAAGGGACATTCCCCTGACTCATGTCGATTCAAGTAAACTCCTGAACCACCGTTTGGTTCAGTCGACAAGGGACATTCCCCTAGACTCATGTCGAGTCAAGTAAACTCCTGAACCACCGTTTGGTTCAGTCGACAAGAGACATTCCCCTGGACTCATGTCGAGTCAAGTAAACTCCTGAACCACCGTTTGGTTCAGTCGACAAGGGACATTCCCCTGGACTCATGTCGAGTCAAGTAAACTCCTGAACCACCGTTTGGTTCAGTCGACAAGGGACATTCCCCTGGACTCATGTCGAGTCAGGTAAACTCTTGAACCACCGTTTGGTTCAGTCGACAAGGGACATTCCCCTGACTCATGTCGAGTCAAGTAAAACTCCTAAACTACCGTTCGGTTCAGTCGACAAGGGACATTCCCCTGGACTCATGTCGAGTCAAGTAAACTCCTGAACCACCGTTTGGTTCAGTCGACAAGGGACATTCCCCTGGACTCATGTCGAGTCAAGTAAACTCCTGAACCACCGTTTGGTTCAGTCGATAAGGGACATTCCCCTGGACTCATGTCGAGTCAAAGCATACTCCTGAACTACCGTTTGGTTCAGTCGACAAGGAACATTCCCCTGGACTCATGAACTCCTGAAACTCTATTTCAGTTCAGTCAAAGACACGTACTCCATGACCCTAGATAAATCAAGAAGCTATAAAAAAAACTTCCTCAGATGCATGCAAACAGAAACCCACGTTTTTGTATATATTTTGGTACGACATTTGGCAGAAGGTAATACACTCTTACGCTCTTTTTTCACATACGACACGGATAAATATACTCTCTAAAACAAAAATTCTTTGACTTAGAGAGTAAGGGACAAACTGTATGGGCCAAATTTGGTCCAAGGGTAAAACTGTCTTTCACCTTAAGCCCATCAGCATGTTAGGCCCGAAAATAAGGACCAAAGCCCAAAGAATTATGTATTATTTGATTACAATTAAATCATAAACAACAAAAAGCATGACCACTCCACCTAACTCTAGCATTAATCACCCACCACTCCACTTAACCTAATTCTAGCATTAACCACCCACCACTCCACTTAACCTAATTCTAGCATTAATCCTCACTTACTCCAAAACCATTACCAAATACACCAACATCAGATCATGTTTTATCTATAAATATGAAAAGAATACGAGAAGAATTCATTCAAGTCTCATTTCTCTCACCCTAATACTTCATGCTCTCAATCCTTGATCCCCTCATATATTACACGGCCCTCACGGCCAAACAAAGGAAGTAGAGGTAATATTCAACCTTACTTTCCCACTTTACAAATTTATTTCGTGCCACTGACTTGGGCGTCAGAGTATACCCGGTATCCACCACACCGGTGGTAGCCTACTCTCGTCCACTCTACTTTGTTTTTTGCAGGATTGCTAGTGCCCAACTTACAAATTCTGATTGAGGACCCTTGGCGAATTCCGGAGTCCACATTGAGACATAGGATTCCTAAAGTCATTATCCCTAATTCTTTCTAATCTTCTTCAGACATAGCCATAGACACCCAAAAATTTAGTAAGGAAAATTAGCTAAAAAGACCTAAAAAACCCAACTTAACTAAGGCTCCAAATTAAACTTGCATCTTCTAATTTAGTCGTTTTGATTGTAAATAAAAAACCCAAAAAAAAAAAATTAAAAAAAAAAACTAAAATCTCTTGATAATAATTTTGTCCCTATATAGTGTCCATAAGGGTTATATAGGAGCATACACAACTTATGTTAACTGGAAAAGTAATACCAGTTAGACATAAGGGTGACAGAAAAGCCTGAAGCCCGGCCCGACCCAAGGTGGAAAAAGCCCGGGCCGGGCTTTCCAATTTTGGCCCGGGACCGGCCCGGCCCGGGCCAAAATAAATAAAATATATATATATATTTTAATATGTTTGTATCATTTTTATTTGTTTTTAGCATTTAAATTGTTAATTTATCAATGAAATTTGTGATTTATTTATAAATTGTCTTTGTATTTAGTGTAAATGTATTTTATATTTGTATATTTTTTAATTTTTTTAATTTTTTTTTTTTAAAATTCGGGCCCTAAAAAAAGCCCGGCCCGAGCCCGGCCCGTTTCCACCCTTAGTTAGACAGTAACAACTGTATAAATCCGATCTTGGCCGGATATGCTCCGGCCAAGACAGTAACTTCCTAAATTGTGGGTATTTCATAACCACATTAATCTTATTTTGCTCGCTTTAGTTGCTTAGTACATGAACAGTGTGTCACTGCTATTGTCAAACACATAATATACTAGTCATTTGATCAAGCTAACATACAAACATATAACTTTACCCTGAATGAGCCTTAACATTGCAGTCTTTGATGGAAGATCGGCGGATTTCGACCTTCTTCAGCATCCAAAGTCATAAGGCACCAGTCCTTGCAGCTCTGGTCCATTGAGTCTATTGTTTTCGAAGCTGAAACAAAGAGAGGAAGCATACAATTATGTCGAAATATCACCGAGAGGAAATCAATATACATCTAACCTAGCATTAGCCTAGAGAGGGCCCGGTTGAGACATTGTAAGCCACTACATGTTTCTTATAACCGCTTGATTGCTCTAAAGTGTTAACTTTTGGGAAATTACTAGAAATGATTATGACAACTTAATGGACAAACATCATAAAATGTCCATCTTTAATGCTTTAACAATTTTAAATAGGAGGAAATTATAACAATTTACTGGCCCCTGCGCTCGTACATGATAAGTGAAGACAGATAAGTCTTCATTCTCAGAATGTTGTAAACATATCCCTAATTATTTCACAAGCATTAAACTAGCGACATCCATGTAGAATGATATATATTTTATCAATGTCTTAGCTGGAAATAAAGCAGTAACCAATTTCCTGAATAGCTGAACTTAACGTATAGAAGAATTCCAATTAAAATCTCAGATATCTAAAGTGTTTTATGAGTTCATTAGGCAATTATTTGTCTTAAGGTTCACGGCTAAGATGCAAAGAACTTGTAAATTGATAGCAGTGTCAAGTGTTTCCAATAATTTAAGAAAAAGCTTGTATCCGTGGTACAGTAAATTATGATTTCAATAGCAGTGTAGTACCTTTCCATCGGAAAGCTTCTAAAAGGGCCATCAACAGGGATTGTTCCACAGAGGTTATTGTTCGAAACATCACTGTGACGATAAAAAAAAGAATCAAAACATAACTAGTGAAAAATCAGCATTAACTAATCTCATGAACTGAATAACATATTTGTCACTTACAAGACTTTGAGGTCTGATAGGGTGGTGAGTTCCCTCGGAATCGATCCTGTTAGTTTATTGTTGTTCAGCCGCCTATAGTATTGATTCAACCGCATCAAAGTTAGAGTTTAATATGATTTGTAAATTATGAATATAAACTTCAATGCCAATCAGTGTAAAGACACTTACAGAAATCTAAGAGACTTCAATTTGGCGAAGGACTTTGGAATTTCTCCTTTGAATCTGTTGTCATACAAATCCATGCTAACAAGACTTTTCAAATTACCCAATTCTTTTGGAATTTTCCCTCCAATATCATTCCGGTAAAGCTCCCTGCAGCCCAATTTTGAATTTAACATAAAATCACTAAAAATATATAGCAAAAAGATAATCCACCAAGTACCAATGTGTTCAAAGAGTAGGAAAATGATACATTTTGTGCAGTTCATAGAAATTGAACCTATAACTGTTTCTACAATTTGAGAACTGAACAATCCAATGTTTCTGTTGTTTCCAATTTTCTCAGCAACCAAACACACAACAAAAAGGGACAACATGGTACAATATTCTGGAAAATTTTAAAAACTAAATAGAAAGAGCAACACAACTTACAAGTACTGCAGATGCTGGAGCTGGCCAAGCTCAGGCCCCAAAGTTCCAGAAATATTACAGTTACCCAAGTCCCTGAAATTCAAATAGAACAATTAATTAATTGTCATTAAAGCCAAAAATCAGTGATAGAAACCAAAATAAGAAGAACAAAAAAGGGGGAATCTTATCAGTCTTACAAGCGAATCACATGATTGTTGGAATCACAGGTGACATGAAACCAAGTGCAGGGATTAACCAGAGTGGGGTCCCAGCTCTGCAACACATTTGTGGGATCCTTAAACCTGCTTCTCAAAGCATGCAAAGCATTTACTGAAAAAGCAAACAAAACAATAAAATTGTTCAATAAAAATAAACTTGAAAACTACAACAAAATTTGAAAACATCTTCACATCTTGTAGTTTCCCAGTACAAAGATTATCCATTTGAATCATAAAGGTGCCTCACCAGCCCCTTCAGAGTTCAGACATTCAAAAGGGATCACACACAGAGACCTATTTGACACAAATGGACAATCTATGGCCTTGATTGAGAAACCATGAAAATTCAGGGACCCGAATGTTATTAATTAGCAAATTATGGAACCCTAAAGAGGAAAGAGCAAAAGGGTAGTGAGTACCTTCAGAGTTTGTTGAGAGGGCAGGTGAAATGAAGAGAGAGAAAGTGAGGAAAGAAGAGAAAATGAGAGAAATTGGAGCCATTACTTACAGAGTGGAGAGAAATTGGAAATGGGAAGTGGGAAATAACATAACAAGCAGGGAAAAAAAAAATCATAGTTTTAGAAGTCGAAGTCAATGTTTTGTGTCTGGACTCTGGAGTTTGGTGAAACTCACGCATTGGTCGTGAGATTTTTTTTTCAATTGCCGCGTGGTTTGTGGGCCCTACTTGGAAGTTGAGAAAGTGGTGACTGGATACTGGCTGGTCCAGTCACCTCTGTTGGCTTTAGACTTGTGTAAAGGTAGCAAAAAAGTCCGGGTCGGGTCGGGTCCAGTCCGGTCCGGCCCGTTTAGGGGTAAAAAATCTCTGGCAAGGCCCGCTAAGTAGAGGTCCGATTCGGGCTCGGGCCCGAGTCGGGCCTAGCACATTAAGTTCTGTTCGGATTTAAAAAATATAATATATATATATATAATATATATATATATATATTTATAAAATAAATTAAAAATATATTTAAATTTTTTATTAATAAAAAATCGGGCCGGATAAAGCCCCGCCCGAGCCCCAGCCAGAGTCTGGCCGGCCCGGCCCGGTAGACGCTCGGGCCGGGCTTTTCCAGGGCCCGGGACAAAAAAATAATTTCCGGACTCGGGCCAGACTTATCAAAGCCCGGAGCCGGCCCGGCCCATTGCCACCCTTAAACTTGTGTAAACTGGAAATTGGAACACTAGACTATGCATGATAAAAAAAGCCCGGAATTAAAAAAATTCGACTCTTGCTTTGTAATGACGGATCCGGATTGGGTTGGGCTCATATTAAAAAGCTCGGATCCATCAGTCCCTATAAAAGAATAAGTTTGTCTTAAACCTTAAGGATGAGATTTTTGGAGACCATAAATCATAGAAAAACATCCAGAGTAAGGCAAGAACCAAACTCTCAACCAGTAGTAAAGATTGAAGCAAATGATCTCATCACAAGTTCTTTCATCGTTTTCTCATTCAGTTTATTTTATGAGTTATTGGTTTGTAATAATGAATTGTTTGTGTTTATTGAACATCGTGCTTAACTAATTCATTAGTTTATGGTTGTAACTGATCTCAAACACATTAATATAATTTAAAATGTATTTTTTTGTTCTTTTGAGTAATATTTTAGGTTATTTATTATTTTATATTTTTAATAGATTTTATTATCCGACCAACAATAAAATAGGTGTGGTAAACCCTATGAACTTGGAAAAATGAATTTGAGTTTAGCATTTGGAATAATATCGCGTGATTGTAATTATTAATTAATAGATTTCCGTGCATGATGGAAATATACATGCAGAGCATGCGTAGTCAATATTAAAATATGTTCTTAATGAGTTTGACTTAAATTAATTATCATAAAATATAAGTAATTGAATTAAGTTATAAGTTTCTACCTGACCATCGGAAGAACCTTGTAAATAAATTAGCGTTCTAAGTTAATAACCCATGTTCATTGCTCAATTGGATAAAAATGCATAAAACTTGTTCGCATGCTTAGGTGAAGTTGCAACCATAAATTCTCATTCTTATAAAATTTTCTAAAGTAATTTTGATTTTTTGTCTTTTTTTTTTTTTTAGTTTAATCAACTCTCTCTTACATCAATTGTTTAGTTTTAGTTAAGTTAGCTCTAGTTTTAGTATTAATATGATTAGTAATAAGTCTTTGTGGGTTCGACATCCGAATTTTTGTCACTGTATTATTTGAGTGGTACTTGAGCTTGTGTGCGGTAGTAAAATCGTGATCAATAAACTAGTGTAAAAATAATAATCATATGTTGTGAAATTATGATTTTGTGAGCGTTAACGAAAGTGTTAATTTACCCGTTTGGTGGAGTGTTAAAACGCCAACGTTAACGCTCCACCAAACCGACCCTATAACTCCCAAAAACTAATGAACAAAAACATCATATTTTTTATATTATATTATTTTACTATGATCAAGGGAAGAGTCTCAAAATGTAAATGTGATCTTATGTCTCGAAGATATCAAGTTCAGCCCTAAATCTACTTAAAAACCATCCCTTTTGGGACACCCTCTCTTATAACTTGTAGAATGTAAATGTGATCTTATGTCTCGAGGATATCAAGTTCAGCCCTAAATCTACTTAAAAACCATCCCTTTTGGGACACCCTCTGTTATAACTTGTAGAATACTTCTCTTACTAAGAAAATAAAAATAATTTGCCTATATATCATCATAATCATACTAAAAATATGGATTTTTTTTTCACCAGGGTTTCAAATTATTCTCCTACCCATTCCTATGTCTTGGGAGAAAAATTTAGCAATGTTATCTACTCATGGCCCCCTATTTTAATTTTCATTCTTTTTTAACTGTCGTTAGAAATTTATAATTCATATTGATTCAAAGTTCATTGGAATCTTTACAATAATGGTGAAATTTGAACCATTCTTTTAAAGGGCTCTCACCAAATCTACCTTTTAGCAAATATTCCAATTGCCAACAAATAACTTTAAGAAAAACAAAAGAATATGGGAAAAAAAAGCATGATACCAGCTATCATGCACGAATGAACAACAAAATGTAAGGATTAAATGATCACAGAGCTGTAAAATATTACAATTGAATGTATATGAACACTTGGGAAGAAGCAAAAACAAGATCAACGATTGGCAGAAATCACAGCCCCTCCATTTCTTGCCTTCTTTCCTCTTCTTCAGCTTTAATCCAAGCAGCCTGAAAATTAAGGGGGCAAAAAAAGAACAAAAAAACCCTTATCAGAGGATTTCAAAAACCTGCTGCCTTTTGAAAATGTAGATTATGATATTGCAGGATGACTGACAATAGAAACAGGAAAGGATAATTCTGAAAAAGCAAGCATGAGAGGACTTGCCTTGTCTCGTTCGAGTTTAGAGAGATGAGGTTTAATGGAGTTTCCTAAGCTCAGGCCTCCCCATGCTTCTTGCAACTCTCTTTCCCTTGCTTCTATACGAATTAAAGAGTGCCTAATATGTTCTTCTTCTGGCTGCCGTGCGGCAGCTGCCATCTTTTCTCTTTCGAGCCTTGATTTATGTTTAACCAATACTTGGTCCAAACTACCTTCCTCATTCATCCGTGATTGTGAATGGATGCTTCCCAAGCTTATGCCTCCCCATGCTTCTTGCAACTCTCTTTCCCTTCCTTCTCTACGAGTTACAGAGTGCCTAGTATGTTCTTCTGCTGGCTGCCGAGCAGCAGCTGCCATCTTTTCTCTTTCGAGCCTTGATTTATGTTTAACCAATACTTGGTCCAAACTACCTTCCTCAATCATCCGTGATTGTGAATGCACACTTATTCCATTTCTCTTTACTACTTTCACTGCTTCTCCACTTGCATTGAACTTCAACTTTTCTTTTTCCAATCTGGAAACATGCTTCACTAGAACTTTGTCCAAGCCATCACATTCTGTATCATTGTTCCATCCTTGATTTTTCTGCGGCCTTTGATTCCTGTAATTGTTTCCAGATGACATTGCTTGCATTTTCTCCCTCTCCAACCTGTGCACTGGCTTGACCAAGATCTTGTCTAGACTATCTACTGTGTGTTCAGTTCTAGCCTTCATTTCTCCTTCTTCAATTTGAGAAAACCTGCCATCTTCTTCATTCAAGTCAATATTTTCTTTCCCTTTAACTACTCCGTTGTTCTCAGATTGAGACTCGATATTCTTCTTCAAGTCCATGGACCTGCTTCCTTCAACTGGGTCATTATCTCTTCTGCTCTTAGCTTCTTGAATCTCCTTTTCAAGTCTGGAGACATGTTTCACAAGAAACTTATCTAGGCTGAGGACTTCCACAGAATCTGCCGCCGCCTTCTTTGCTTCATCAATTGAGTCATTATTTCTTCTGCTTTTGGCTTCTTGGACCTCCCTTTCCAGTCTCGAGACATGCTTCACAAGAAATTTATCTAGGCTGGGGATTTCCAGTACATCTTTCTTTTTTTGAGAAAATTCTTCTTCACTTGCACCTCTAGCTTCTGCGTCCTTACAGACTATTTTGAAGTTATTTCCAGAGTTCTTCTTTGCTTCTTCTATTTCTTTTGCAAACTTCGAAGAATGCTTAAGAAGATCACTTCCCAAATCTGAAGTTGTCTCAGATTGAACAGTTTCTATATCTACCTTGACCTCGCCATCTTCAGTTTCAGCTGGATCCTCGCCAGTTATTTCCTTAGATTCTTTGATTCTGGAGTTCTTGGCTTCTTGCACCTCTCGTTCAAGTTTTGTAATATGCTTTACCAAAAACTTGTCTAGACTCGGGAGTTCCAACTCAGTTTGCTTCCTTCTGATTGACCCATTCTTAAAGCATTCAAGGTTGGCATTTCTCATTGTTCCAGCTCCCAAGGAAGACATTCTCCGTGAATTAGGAACTGAAGTTGCAGGAAGATCAATCGCAGAGCTTGGATAATGCGACTTATTGTGTTCTACTTCAGCTAAGACAGCACTTAAACCACGAGTTGCAACTATAGTGGCAAGGGATGAAAGTTCATCTTCTTGCAAACATTTAAGCCTCTCAAGCATCATCTCAATGAGATTGGCCCTGTTAACCTTTTCAGGCGACTGCCTCCTTTTTGATTTGCTCCCAAGAACTGCCTTCTTAGCATCCAAGTCTTGAGTGCCAAAACCATTCTTTTCCGACACTATTTCAAGTTCTGAGCCTGACTCTGATTCACACTCGGAAGAATATTCTAGTAATTCCTGATTACAATCACCTGTGTCCGGATTCTCACTGATTTTATGCAGTAGATCTTTGAATTCATCTTTACTAAAGGGAGGATAATTTGCAAGCCTGACAAATGCAGTTTTGACTGCTGCAGCAACTTCTTTATCGACCTCAAATGCAGTATCGAACGATGCTGTAATGGTATGAGTGGTAAAGCCCCCTCCATTTACAGAAGATGTTTCAATTTGATAATGCGTTTGAGGACAATTTGGATTATCATGCATGATCACTCCCATGGCTGTTGCTGCTTCAAAAGCTTCAGCAGCAGCTTTCTCAGATTTCAAAAGAAGGGCTTCTGCTTCTTTGCTTTGTATCCTACAAAGAACAATGAGAGTTACTTGGCAGAGAACTAAAAGAATTTGAAAGTTCATGTCCTTTCACACACAAAATTTTTTACCTTGCTGCTTTAAGTATACGATACCAAGATGCTTCCACCAAGGCCGCTTTCCAAGCCTCCATTGCTTTGTGTGCAGCCTCTCTTGCAGCCATTTTCTCTCGCAAAACTCTAGAGTAATGTGGATTTGTATCACCTAAAGTCTCATCAAGAGTTAAATTCATACCATCTACTTCCTGAAAGAAAAAGCACCCATGTTACACACTTTGGTCCTTCCAAGATAACTAAATAAATCAATAAGTTCTGTCATCAATAGAAGAAATTCGATATGGAAACAAACCTGCAGCATTTTTATCTTCCTTTTCAAATAGGAATCCACCTTTTTGCGAGGAAACCAGTTGAGAGGAGAACTATTTCGGTGACGCGGCTTCTTAATTTGTGTTGTACACTTGTTTAGAACATTCCATGTTGGTTGGTTGTTCCCTTTGGGTGATTTACTCTGCATTATTCATAAGAAAAGAATTATGATTACTGGAACTCCAACACATGTAAACAAACAACATAAGAGAATTAGCAAATGGGAAATGATCAGCATGTTGTGATCTGTGAGACCTGAGTTATTGCTTATGGATGTGCCAAGAGACTTGGCCTGTAAAATTATTTCAAATCTCCTTATAATAGGTTCAAAAATACTAGTTAAGTATCACTTTTAAACCGAACCTGAATATGCTAATAAAAGGTAAAACTACTCTATATCATATTGAAACAGAACCCTCGATGAGATGCTTGAGATTAAACCATGGAATCATTAAATACAGGATCCCAAACCCCATTACATATGAAGTGGGGATAAAGCAAATTTAAACAAATTTGTATTATCATTGTCATGTTCTTTCAAAATAATAATATGAAAACGCCTATAAAACCTCTCATAATTCAACTTTAAACAACTCCTTTTGATACTTGAAGTTTTCAAGAAAATGAAACACAGATGTCACCAACAAGAACCCTAATCTTGAATCATTTAACACCAAAAGGAGAACTAAAATTCAGTTCATATTTCAATATTTTCATCTAATCCAATCATTAACAGCAAATTGAAACACAATAATTCAACTTTAAACAACTCCTTTTGATACTTGAAGTTTTCAAAAAAATGAAACACAGATGTCACCAACAAGAACCCTAATATTTAACACCAAAAAGAGAACTAAAATTCAGTTCATATTTCAATATTTTCATCTAATCCAATCATTAACAACAAATTGAAACACAAAATTTAATTAAAATTTCAATTTTTTCCCCATCATCTCCAAAGAAACAAAGACATACATTAACAAGAACCCAAATCTTGACACTGAATAACACAAAGAATTTACCTAAAGAAATTTGTTTCCCACTAAATCTTCAATGATTTCATCTAATCTAAGAATCAAAAACACAAAATCTAATTAACACTTCTATTTTTTTTCCCACATCTTCAAAGAAACAAAGATCAAACCCTAAAAAGTAAATAGTCAAAAACCACAAAATCAAGAAAAACAAAGACATATATTAACAAGAACCCAAATCTTGAAACTGATTGACACAGAGAATTTAAATTTACCTTCCCAGTTCTGGAATTTGCTGAAACGGGGTCGTTTATATCACTTTCTTTGCTAGAAGAATCAGTAAATGTCTCGTTGCTGTGCTTATCTGAGATTGATATGCAACCCATGTCCAAACACCCAAGATCCATTGTTAAATCTTGCTAATTGCTGACTCAAGAATTGAAAAATCAAAAAAAAAATGTTATATCAAAAGAGATTTGTTGTTCAACGGATTGAAGCTGTTGATTGGAAGAAAATGGGATTTTGAGAGAATGTTTAGAATGTTTTTTCTTATAATTATTTTGAGAAATAGAGATTGGTTTTTGTGTTTTTAAATCTTCAAGTAGCCGTTACAGGACGTTTTGGGGGTTTTGGTTTCAACGGTCGTTTTGGGTTGTCTAGAGGAGTTATCCAGTGCAGTCGTGTGTAATCGTGCTCGTGGTGGGATGTACTATCAGATTGACACGTGGAGTAGTTGTGTGCATTTGATGTTGTTGGTTAAGAACTTTCCACCCATTTTAATATTTATCTTTTTACAAGAAACTCATCATAAAACTTTGAAGATCAATCGAAAATGTTTATTAAATTTCAATAAATAAATAAATTAGTAAAATAATTAAAAAAGAAAACTCTTAAGAGTTGCATAAACTTAACCAAAAACATTTCTAACCACCATAAAAAATAAATAATGAAAATTTTATTTTAACCCAACTTCACAATAAATAAAAGGGATAAAGTTATAAGTTTTGTATTTTTTTTATTATAATCAAGTCTTAAAAGGATTTTTTTTTAAAAAAAATAATAATTTAATCATATAAATGAATAAGTATTATCATGTTAATCTTATTTTGTTAAATTAAATAAAAGTCATTCACATGGCTTAACGAAAGTCGTTGGCGTGGCTTAACATAATAGAACTAATAAGATGATACTCACTCATCATATGACTAAACTATTTAAAAAAAAAAAAACTCTTTTAAGACTTGGTTATTAAAAACGTATAACTTAAACAAAAAAAAAAGTTATCCTTACTTTTAAAGATCACACCTATTATTTTTTGGGTTAATAAATTAGGACTAACGGGATATTCTTTACTTATAAATCTAAATTATTAAAAAAAAATCTTTTATAAAAAACACAAAATTTATAAGATTAAAAAAATCATTATCTCGAAATAAAATTACTTTCATCCATTCCACTCTCGAGAGAAATATCTCATTTACATTTTTATTAATGGATCATTCTAACGAGTGTCCTAATGGCACTCATTAAGGATCTATTTTAAGAAAAATTTCATATCATTTTTATGATACATAGAAAAAATTATCAAAACATTAATTAATTTTTTCTTTTTCTCATGAAAATTTTCTTAAAATAGATCTTTAATGAGTACTCTTATGACACTCGCTAGCATTTCCCTTTATTAATTAATGAGTTTGGAACATGTGAAAACTCAAACTCACTGACATTAATAACATACACATCATGTTCCTTGGAGTAAAATAAAAATAAAAATAAATTATGGCTTTACGTGATTAGTAGTTAATTTTATAATTAAAAAAGACAATTTATGAATTCACTCCAAAATCTTTAATATCTGACCCTTGATGAATTATTATCCTTAATATTTGCTTCAATTTTTAAAATTTGACCCCTAAATTTTTTATTTGTATCAAATAAGTCACTGCATCTGACCAACCAGACCCTTACCTTGATAGAACGAACTGCAAAAATGAACACCCCTAATAAAAACTAGAAAAAAGACCATATTGTAAACAGGAAAGACACTAAATAATACAATTATCTCAACAATATAAATGTAAAATTGTCATTGGCCGTGAAATCTATACACACTATTATTGCATCATATACTTAGTCGTCCTCTTGTTCTTGATTTCTAATCCACTTTGTAGCCACCCATTTCTCCCCTTTGATTACTGGACAGCTTCCATGAAGAGATGTCTGCCCAAAAAAGAAAAAAGAAAAAAACATTTGATAGATTATCGAGATCGGAAAACAATCTGCGAAAGCTAGAATCATTGTGGCTGCAACCCTATC
The DNA here is from genome assembly GCA_019454045.1 of Zanthoxylum bungeanum. Classification (NCBI taxonomy): domain Eukaryota; kingdom Viridiplantae; phylum Streptophyta; class Magnoliopsida; order Sapindales; family Rutaceae; genus Zanthoxylum; species Zanthoxylum bungeanum. The sequence continues at coordinate 32,899 of SKCR01008479.1, read as the reverse complement.
CCGAATCAATCTTATTTCATCATGTTCGGAATGGTTATAAATCTAATCCGTAACCAATGAAGAGTATTTGAATTCTATTGCTTCATGGGAATTTCAAATAATATGAATTGGGTGAGGCATAAGGCAAAATTTAAGAACATAATTTGAAATATAGGTTTAAAACAAGTAAAGTAAGGTTACCCGATCAATTGTGCCATTTGGATACAATGAATAAAATAAGAGTCCATCCCCTCTTCGTGGCTTCACTTTTAAGCCAATGCATTTTTTGAAGTCATAGCCCGAATCCAAATTTAAGCCATTCTACGAATCAAAATAGCAAGGTGAGTGCCAAGCAATAATTAATGTTATAAGGCAGTCAAATGATAAGCCGCGATATTTGCAAATCTACCTCAAATGGGAACATGGTTTCCCCACCTTCCTCCACATCAGATAGATACAACAAGAAGGAAGCCAACTGCAAGACATTAATCAGAATAACGGCATAAATCTTGAGTAGAGAATGCTCACAAGGAAATAGATCAACTCTAGCAGAAAAAGCAAAAGATATTTCTGCATATTCGTGCTACTTAAATTTGTTTGAGGTAGATATCCAAGCTTGTGAAAATAAATTCAAATACTCAAAGAGGAATTGCCAAATTTGCTAAAATATAAAGCCTTAGCGATAATCTAAACAATATGCAAGACTATCATAAATATGCATTTGGACATCATTACTTGCATTTGCATGTACCATTATAGTGACATATAAAATTGGAGAAACAAGTAGCTACCAAAATCTTTCTCCCCCAGCAAAAAGAGTCACTAAAACTTTCTAATGTATTACATTGGAGGATATTTCCATGAGTAAGACTATCATAACATAAAATCCTAAATCCAATTGTATAGCATATATCAAACATCTAAAACTTGAGAAACACTAGGACAGTGTTTTAATGCTGATATAGGGACACTAGTTAACTGCAATTGTTATCCAGAGCCTTTTTAGGGAAGGAAGGAGAGTTTCCACTCAGCAAACAAAGCAAGAAACAGCGGAATCCAAGTAGGTTGACTAACTAAACAATCATGATGCACTGAAAGATGCTTAGCAAGTGATTTACCCTTTGGCTCGATTGTGGGCCATACTCAGCTGGGTTGAATGCATCATAATGAGAATCATACTTCTGCCCAATCTCATATCTCAAAACATTGAATGCCTGCATTTGAGGAATTAAAAGAGAGACATTATTGTTTAGACTGTCAACTTGGGGGGAAAAAAGAAAGAAAACAATTGATACCATGAAAAGAGGGAAACAGGGAAATAAAAAGAGATGCATATCATAAGAGTAGAAACTACTTGTCCCAAGTTTACACCCAAATTTTTGTACCTGAGTATCGTGGCAATTGAACTGCTATATCATTTTTCACATCCCATATCCACATATGAATTAGTTCTCACATAATACTTACTTTAGATAGAACTTGGGAAGAGTACTGACATCCTACCATAAAATCTGGGATTCCAACCAATTAACAAACAGTATGATTCCCGAAAATACATATATCTCAACTGGATGAACACAATACAATCAAAGCATCTGATCAACTACAGCTCAGCCACTAAGGTAAAAGCCCCAACTAAAATAGAAGGAACAACAGATCATATCAGCCAATTTTGAATTAGCATTCAAACCTCAAAAGATTGCCAAGGATTTTCCATGAAATTCAACTCTAACCCTTATCACTATGACAAACCCCACCCATCCACCAATTTATCAGCAGGATGAAGTAAGGGCACTTACATGTTTCAAAAATATTACCAGTAGCTATGAAATTCACAGACATAATAACTCATCATTTGCACAATATCTGAATTAGTTCCTAGGACTTCGACTCCAAAGAGTAACAATTGACTGCATCAAATGAAAATTTGGATAACAAATCGAACCTCTCCATGGGTCCATGGTAGCATAGTAGCTCTTGCAATTTTCCGCTCAATCAAATCCAAGCTCCCAGTTTTATCTTCAGATGCACTAATAAATGTTCCCGAACTGTTAAAAGGAAAGCATAAACCAATAAGTTTTTCATAAATGTGCCCAAATTGTTGCAAAGGAAATTACAAGACAATCATATAAATTCTACAAGCAGCAACCAACTTTTTCCATCAATATTCAGAGTTACAAATAAAATTTATGATGACCAGTAGTTTCTTACTAATTATATCAGATTATCAGTTACTATCATGTGGAATTAGATCCATTCAGCTCAAAATTACAGGAATAAATTGCAATATAAATCAAAATAGTACCTCGTTCTAGTTCCCTTTGTAGTCTCAGCAGTTTCCCCCTGCCGCAAAGCTAGCTGCGATGGCTTAAGACGTATCTTTGCCATTTCAATAATACTTTGGCATTGTTCCACAGTTGCAAAGTTCGGAAAGTAAAGAGCTCGTGGTTGCCAACTTAACACCTGCATTAAGTAATAAGAATCCCTCCAGAAAATCAGTAAAGACTGTAAACTATCAGCGAATTGATCCAAAGAAACAATGCACACCAATACCATTTCTTAAGCCACCAATAACAAATAATACCAAATTTAGCAATAACCCAATACAGATCCCCATCTACATATTTCAAACAATCTTCCTATACTTCCCAAAGGTATGTTTGTAACTGTCATGCATCTACTTAACTCTGAAACCACAAAGTCAGTTATTATTTATCAACCACCCCACTTTGTTTCATAAGTAGCATGATTGGTAACCCAAATCCCCTCCCAACCCATTTGAGCATCTTTCGAAACCCAGATTTCTCGTACCACCCCGAGAGCATTCTACAAATCGAACCAACTGGCACCCACACGGCGATCCACTTTCACTTCAACAATTATCCACTCATTTATAATTGACAACTATTAATTTCATTTATCAACTCCAGATTCAAACCCAATTTAGCACTAAGTTACGGATGGTGTATAATTGATTGTGTCATATTTTTTTATAATCCACGGATTCTGCTAAATCCATGGATTGTTTAATTTCTTCCAGATTTTCACAGATTTTAAGGAATTATTTTATCAGTATTTCGTTGGACATTAACAAGTCCATGGGTTGTTTTGATAATAAAAAATTAAAATTTGATTAAAAACAAACAATGAAATAAAAATTATTTCAATTCCAAATTAATTTTTACTACTATAATAATGAAAGTTGAAAACTAAAGGCTTGGTTTTAAAAGTGAAAGCAAATTTCACAAAGAATCTCACATGGAAGAAAATCCTAAAAACAAGTGGCATACATGTCTTGAATGCGATAGTTTTGTTTAATCACAAGTGGCGGCCATGCACGTCGAGGTTGCTGCCTCAGGCCGAGTTTTCAATAGGCTCGCCTCAAAGGCCTGAGGCGGCCCATCTCATGACGCCTCAAGTCAGGGCGGCCTCAAGTGCAATCAAAACTTCAATTTTGATTATTTTTTTTTTAATTATTAATAAGGTGGGAAGTCTCATTTCGATAGACTTTGCCTTCAATGAAGGGCTTTTGAATATATGGATTTTTTTTAAAAAAAAAAAAAAAAAAACCTAATCAAATACAACAAGATTTTAAAAAACAATTTAAAAAATCTTGATTAAATACCCACAGATTTTATTCATCTAGATTCAATACACCCTCCTAATAAAATACACCATTTCTCATAAATAAAATTAAAAAAAAAAAAAAAAAACACAATCAGAATGAAAAACCCAGAAACCCAAAATAATATAAAATAAAACCTGAAAAGGAATTGATTGAATATAAGCATCTCCAGTTTCGCCATGCTGCAGTGCATTCTCATTCTCCGTCTCCGTTTCCTTATCCTTCTCCATCACTTGAAGCATTCTCAACTTGGGCCGTAAATTGGGCACATCCTATTAAACAAACACCCATCAACAAAACAACACACACACAAAAATTATTTAAAAAAAAAGTTTTTCTCAATAAATCAAAAACAAAATACCTGAGAGAGGAGAGTGGATCCATAGAAGCCAGCAAGGAAGAAAAATGAGCACAAGAATAAAGCAGCTGGTAACCCTAGCTTTGTACTCGATCTCTTTGCTTTGCCTTTCATCTATACAAGTTCTTCCTTTTTCGATTTTAATCTTCTTCTTTTTTTGGGTTTGTTTTTAGTATTTTTGTTTTTGTTGAGTTTTCCGTTTTCCGTTTTCTTTGTTTTCCATTTTTATTCCAAAGTCAGTGCAGTGTGCGTGTTTTTGTTTGTGTTTTAGTGACGCACGCGACCACGCGTTAATGGCGGCATTTTTATTATATTTTTTTTTCTGTTTCTTTCTTGATTTGATGTCATAATTTCCATTTACCTAAGAAAAAAAGAAAATTAAACGATAATTATCTATATTATAAAACACGTGTGTCATTTAGGAGGTGAAAGAGAATGTAACGAATGATTATGATTAAGAAAGATAATGTATCAAAATGTCATTTATGTGACTTAATTGAAAGCTCAAATCATTTAATTATAATCTAATGACTGATACATAATCATTTTATTATAGAATATCTCTGAAAATGACAATTGTAGGTTATCAAATAAATTAAAGAACAAAACATTTTCATTATAGAATTTATTTGAAAATGACAATTGTAGATTACCAAACAAATCAAAGAACAAAATCCTAAAATTTTTCTGAAAATGACAATGATAGATTATCCGATAAATTATGTAACATCATGTCGTAAACACGGGTAATATCTAATTTTTTTATAAAAAATAAAATCCCCAACTCATATATAATTCCATAGAAAGGTATAATAGAAACAATTTCACATTATCTTTTGACAACGAATGGCAACATTTGGATCCGAAAAATTTATTTGGATTTAGATGCACGTATGTTTAGTCTTAATTTTCGACCATCTGGATATGTATTTTTTGGATTTTTCCACCATATATTTGAAATCATTGTTTTACTAAGTTCGGTAAAAATTTAAGTCTTTTTTTTTTTTATCATTTCAATATATGTCAACTTTTATTTATCCTGACCTCATTGACAAATGGCTAGAGGTGGGTATTTGTCGTTTCGGTTCGGTTTTGGAGTGAACCAACAATTGATCGGTTTGTAATTATCGAAATCGATCAGAAACTGAAATTTGGAACCGAACCGATCGGTTCAGTTCAATTTTAATCAATCAACCTCCAAATCGATCAGTTCGGTTTAGTTTTAATCAATTAACCCACAAAATTTAATAAATTAACTCACAATTTGGTTCACGATTTTACAAATCGATCCGTTTGCTAGTTTGATTCATGATTCGAACCGAACCGATCGGTTTAACTCAAATATAAACCAAAAAACCGAATTGATAATTTTGATTCGGTTATTTTGCTCACCCATATATATGGCTAAACTATTTACTTTTTTTACCGTACAAATGTCCAAACCATTTTAATTATGATAAAATTTTATATAATTATTTTTTATTTATTACTTGAATGTCAAATTTTAGTGAAAGATGTGAAGTTTTATCGAATGAAGTTACTAAATGGGGTGGAGAAATTTTATATAATAATTTGTATTTATTACGTAAATATTATATCATAAATTTTAGTGAAAGATGTGAAGTTTTATCTAATTGAGGTTACTAATTGATTTAACTTTTGATCAGGGGATGGAGTAATTATACTGTTAATAGTCGGCTTACTATATTTGAGAATCTTGGTTAAAAGGATAAGATTATGTTGGGATAAGATATGAAAATTAGCCCAATATATAGCTTTTGAATAATGATAGTCTTACTATTAACTCCACTACTTTTTGTCCCGAACGACACCTTTCACTGCGTTTTGATTAAAAAAAAGCAAAATCAGGTTATGCTACTCCACTTTCCCAAACGCCCATTTTTGTCTTCCTCCCCTTCAAACTTCCTTGCTCCAATAGATCTATATTGCAACCATCTCACCTTCAAACTTTTCAATTGAAAGAAGTTATATGTTCCAGCAGATCTATTATTGTCTCCAGCACTTCGTCCCCTTCAGACTTTTCAATTGAAAGAAGTTCATTGCTCCAGCAGATCTATTTTTGTCTCACCACTTCAAACTAAGGATTAAGCATCACGAAATCTTCATCTCCAGCACGGAATCATCGTCTCGGGCCCGTGAGTTCATTGTGTCGGCGGTTCACTTTGTCCACAACGACAGTGCTCTAGCAATTCAGGGATATTTGCAGCAGTTGGTCGTCGTATTTAGTAAGAAATCGTCGTTTGGGATCAATGCCTTTGGAATAACACAAAAGTATTCGCAATCCCAATAGAGCAATCAACAATGAAATTGAACTATCAGAACCATAATCAACCCCAAAACTGAAAAAAGGGACTTCGGAACAATAGCTTCTAAAATCATCAAACATCCAAATCACCATGATCAAATTAAGGTCCAACAAGAAAGGAAAGAAGAACTGTGTATGTCTAATGTTTGTTCTTTTATTATTATGAGTAGCTGGGAATGGGAAGTGCACTGGAAACATTTTGTGGGCAAGCATATGGAGCGAAACAATATCATATGTTGGGTGTACAAATGCAGAGAACAATGCTTGTTCTGTCACTTTCAAGCATTCCTATAGCATATGGAGCGAAATAGATCTGCTGGAGCAAGGAAGTTTGAAGTGGAGGAAGACAAAATGAGCGTTTGGTTGAAGGGTTGTTTGGGAAAGTGGAGTAACATAACCTGGTTTTGCTTTTTTTTAATCAAAACGCAGTGAAGGGTGTCGTTCGGGACAAAAAGGAGTAGAGTTATTAGTAAGACTATCATTACTCATAGCTTTTTTTTGAAAAGAAATCTTTATATTAAAGAGATTACATATAAAACTAGAGTGGAAATTATCCCTCCAAAAACCCGACACATGGTAATTACAAGCAATTTTTCCAAAGCATGTGCCTCAACATTACAAGTTCGAGGCTTGAAAGTAATTTTAAAACTATCTGAATCTTTCATCGCATCTTGAATTTCCATGATGATCCATGAGATTTCTTTGAAGCTAGTGATAGTACCTCTAACCAGATCCACCACATTTTTAGCATCTGATTCAATAATTAACGGCTTAAGATTGTGTTGTTCGGCATAGTGAATTCCCATCTTGATAGCTTGAGCTTCTGCTAGCTCAACGTCCTCTGTATATAGCGCATGATCAATAGCAACACCAATGCCCTCATCCTTGTGGTTTCTAAACACCGCTCCTAACCCAACGATATTTCTCGATCCATTGATCCCGGCATCAACACTCACCTTAAACCACTTCTCAGGAAATTGTGGCCAACTACCATTCCTCTGAAACCCAATGTCTACACATGTCTGATCTTCTTGGAGCTTGGTAATCTCAGCAACCTCACAAATACTCTCAGCACGACTTAAAATCTGTTGTGCAGAGGAATCAATTTTCTGAAATAAAAAATAATTTCTGGCTCCCCAAATGGTCCACATCAAGGCTGCTACTTCTCTAATTTCTGCCTTAGATAGAATTTCGCACCACCTAGTCCACAGTAAACTAACTGTGCTCTTCTCAGCATCCTTCACCAGCTTGAGAAATTTGGATTTTCGCCAGCACTCTTTGGAAGTCTTACAGAGAAAAATTGCGTGTGTGATTGTCTCTCCCCCCTTACCACATCTCTGGCAAGTGTCCCTCAATATGATTTTCTTTTTAACCAGACTTGATGCTGTTGGCAGTAACCCTGAAATACACCTCCAAATAAATATTTTAATTTTGTCAGGAAGAGCAATATTCCACACTCCTTGCCATAAACTGCAGGCAGTTGAGGAACTGCTCCCTCTGCTTTGAGTCTTTTCTCCAAAAGCAACATGATAGGCACTTTTAACTGAGAATCTACCTCTTTTATCATAATGCCAACAATATCTATCTTCATGGGGATGTCTGGGGAGTGGAATCTTCAAAATCTCCTGCACATCCACTTCCATAAAACTCTCTCTTAACAGGCCTTCATTCCATTGCAGGTCACTGCTCAACAGGGTCTCTACTTTGGCATCTCTGTTGAGGGTGGGGGCAGATATAGGTTTAAAGGAACTAGGTCTAGGAATCCAAGGGCTTTCATATATCAGGGCTTTTTTCCCATCTCCCACTCGCCATCTAATTCCTTTCCTCAGCAGATTCCTTCCCCACATGATACTTCTCCAGACAAATGATGGATTGTATCCAGTCTTTGCATCAATAAATTGGACATCTTTAAAGTACCTAGCCTTCAATACCCTTGCCATTAGTGAGTTCGGAAATTGAATAATTCTCCATCCCTGCTTTGCTAGCATCGCCTGGTTGAAGCACTCAAGATTTCTGAATCCCATACCACCATTCATTTTCGACTGACTGAGCTTGTCCCAACTCCTCCAGTGAATTTTCTTTTCCTTGCCATCAGATCCCCACCAGTAGGCATTTAACTGTCTCTGAATTTCCTCGCATAGGCTCCAAGGAATTCTGAAAACCCCCATAGTATAAGTAGGAATAGCTTGGGCTATGGCTTTTATCAGCACCTCTTTGCCTCCCCATGAAATGAGTTTATTCTGCCAGTTCTTGATCTTGCTGAGAATCCTGATTTTCAACTCACTGAATATTGCTCGTTTGCTCCTACCCACCAAGGAAGGAAGGCCAAGGTATTTGTCGTGAGTGAACCCCCCATTGAAGCTGAAAATTCCTTTTATAGCGTCACATGTGTTCCTATCAGTATTAGGGCTAAACATAATAGAGGATTTTTCAAAGTTGAAAATTTGACCTGAAGCCGAAGAGTAAGCATCAAATAGGTTCTTGAGGTTACTGCATTCTCGGGTGTTTGCTTATGCAAATATCAAACTATCATCTTTAAAAAAACAAATGGGATACAAACAACTTACTATTAAATTTCAGCCCTCTCCCTCTCGGCTTTGATAAGCAGTCCAGACAATGCTTCAGCACACAAAAGAAAGATGTAAGGTGACAAAGGGCATCCCTGTCTCAGTCCCATCTTAGGTCTATATAACATTTGGCCTGTCCATTGATGATCACAGAATATGATGGAGTTGTAATGCAGTTCATAACTAACTTCCTCCAAGCCGCCGAGAAACCCAGTTTGTTCATAACCCCATCCACAAAGTTCCATTCCACCCTATCGTAAGATTTGCTTATATCAAGCTTTAAAGCAACAAGGCATCTCTTGCCTTTCTTTCTGTTTCTCACTTTATGAAGGCTCTCATACCCGATGATGAAATTGTCTGTGATGAGCCTGTTGGGTACAAAGGCACTCTGGTTTTCAGATATGATTTTTCCTAAATGTACTTTGAGTCTGTTAGCAATAGTTTTGGCTATGATTATGTAGCTTACATTACAGAGGCTGATGGGTCTGTAAGCTGTGATGTCTCTAGGCTTTGGGTGTTTAGGTATTAAGACAATGTGTGTGTGGTTCAGAGGTGTTGCATCATGGTTTTGGTTCAGAACAGCCAGACAAGCCTCATTGACTCGTTTCCCCACATGTAGCCAGTGCTTTTGGTAAAAAATAGCAGGGAAACCATCCGGACCAGGGGCCTTGGTAGGAGCCATTTGCTTCAGTGCCTCTCTGACTTCCTCAGGTTGAAATGGAGCATTAAGATCCTCACTCATTTCATCTGTAATCTTCTTAGTAACTCCATCTAAAGCTTTATCAATACTCTGGCTAGAAGGACAAGTTGAAGTGAAGATCTTAGTGAAATACTTGCATATCACCCCTTCTATTTCATGATCATCCATTATCCACTTGCCATTGTTATCCAAAATTCCTTTGATCTCAATATATAGCTTAATCTAACAAAAAAAATGTTGGTTAAATCTTTAATAGAATCCCAAATAATAATGCAAAATATCACTTCATGTTAAGTATTAACAAAAGTATTATTATTTGAATATTTTAAAAATTAAGAAATAATATGTAACATTCTTAAGAAATTCAAGATATTACTGGTAGAAGGTTGTACCATCCAACCTCCTTAGCCCGATAAAACTCCAACCTATCACATAACCCCTTTGACGCAGGTCAACCACTTTTATCAAACTCATAAAAAAAAATGCAAAAAGGGCTTCGTGGTTCGTGCCCATGAACACCATCCTTTACAAATTACAAATATTTTACAAACCACTAACAAATGTAAATACACAAATACAATTTTTCCAAAACATATATATAACAACAAAACCAAATACAAAAATCCCCTAGCTGAATCGTAACACAAATACCCAACATCCAACACACCATCTAAAGGGAGACTATTTCCTAATTTGATTAGGAGATAATTAATTAAGGGAAATTAATTAGTGAAAGACCACAATAAGTCCCCCTATTGCCGCGACTGAGGACTTCTAAAAGGAGTGTGATTTTGTCAATCCAAATTTGATTAGGATTAACATATACAATGATATTTAAACAAAGCTTGATTTATTTTTTATCCTATAAATTACACTATTCATGAATTTTAGAGAAAATACAAAGGGATATTCATGCAAACCATAGGGCTTTACAAAACCCCAAAAAGAGTTTTGATTGTATGCTGATCATAAACTTACGAAGAACAAGAACTTCAATTATGTTCACATGTGACTTTTTGATACGGTCAAAAAATGGTTATTTACTCCCAAATATAAGAGTGTCAAAGTAATAAAATAACTCTGTAAGTCCGGGGTCGATCCACATGCAATAAATTTAATAGGATAAATAATAATTCAATTAATAAAATAAAAACACTAAAATAAAATATTATGGTTAGTGAATCCACTTTTGATATTTCGAATATAAATAATTTTTACTTTTTATAAAAGATAAATTGTAATTATTTCTCAATCAAATTATTTCATAATTATCAGGTATTAATTATATCAACATATATAATTCGTCATGTCGATAATTAGTCATGCTAATGTACTAAATATGTCAAAACATATAAAACTAGCTATAAAGGCAGTGATAATATTTGTCTATAATAAGTTCGGCCAAGGTACTAAATTATGCCAAATATATAAAACCAGCCATATAGGCGGTACCGTGCTGTCTATAATTAATTCAGATATTTAATAGTCCATTTTCTCTTATTTATGAGATTCATGCCAATCGGGGACTGTTTACATTAGTCAAGAGTCCTAAATAAACTGGAAATAGTATAAATTTTATTTGAGAAATTATCACAATTTATTAAATATAATATAATAAAAATCACATATATTTTCATACCACTAACTTCACCCTCTCAACATGATAAAAATTAGCAAAACAAGATATAAATAAAAACACTCATAATTTTATTAATAAAAGAGAAATACACACACAATAGCTCATCCCACAAAATCTCAAGGAGACCTGTGGAAAATTTACAAAGGAAAATGAAATGCTGAGCACTCTTATGCAAATTGCAAATCACTCATTTCTTTTTTCTTTTTTAATCCTTACTTGTTTGTCAAAGTATGCAAATTTCTTTTCATGCTTTGACAAGTGGAGGAAATTTTATATTTTTTTTTTATAATTTTTTTGTCTTTTCTTGTTTGTTTGTGTTTTTAATAATTATATATAACAACCTTTGGATATTTCATCAATTTCGGCCTTGAAAAATTCTGATTTAGAAAATCTTGTCGGCAGCAAAGTTGTATATCTTTAAGTCTTCTTTCATCTGAAACTGGAATCACTTCAATTCAATATCGGAGTAAAAAGTTATGGCCAAAATACGAACATTGCACAGAGTTGGAATTTCCGAGGTTGTACACTGTTAGAACGCCTTATTAAATTTGTGGCCTCCAAAATCCAAAGTCAAGTCCATTTTACTAAATATGCATCCAAAGTATTATTTCACCTACATAAAAGATAAAAATTACAATAAACATAAATATAATTATTATTTAACAAATGTGCTAATTAAGGGGATTAATGAAACTATAAGTGTAAAATGATTAATTTTTCTTTTAATAAATGTGTAATTTTTAGTGTTCATCACACCCCCCCCCCCCAACGAGCTTATTACAAGTTCCTAGTAATTTTAAGCGAAAACTTAAAAGAACAATTCTTTTTCAAGTTAATAATTGTTTTATTTCTTTCTAAATAATCAAATAAGTAAATTCTCATGTGCTTTTACCATTCTTCCATACACACATAAAACAAAGTATCAATCAATTCATTGTGCCCACATTATTCACAAGTCTAGTGACTCCTAAATCAGTTGGCATTAGATGTTAAGACACCCATACATACTTAATTATTCAGATCTCAGATGTTAAAAAGAATAAGTGTTTGATTTCCTTAAGCTTTCTCTTTTACACATGTAACGAGCTTTGGGACAGTGACTTCCAGACCAGTTGGTCTTAGGGTACTAAGTGTTAAAACACCCCTACGGACTTAATTGCTCGAGTTAGAGTGGCTACGAAATTGAACTTATTCACACTTTTTTTTTACAAACTAAAGCTCTGTCGTTTTACGCAAACAATCACTGATTGTTGAGGCAAGATGTCTGGTTACTGAATAAAAGCATGGTTAGTTTTTTTTTTTAAAAAATAAAAACATAAATTCCACTATCTTTAGGTGCTACCTCCAACAAACTAGAGAACTGAATATTACAAAATTTTCACTTACAACTCGTGTTCATATGTTACCGTGTATGTTGATAATACATGTCAAATGAGCATATAAAGATCAAATTTAATCAATATTATGGAGAATGGACAAATCCTCCACAATTCAAAAGGAAAGAAACAGAAATAACTTGTTATGAATTACATTAGAAACGAAAATATTTTTTTTTCCTTTTTTTAAAAAAGCATTCTAGTCAATTATCTCATCCCCCAACCAAATTGAGACATGTTCCCCAATATCTGAATAAGAAGAAGTAGAGTTTAGAAGGCATCACCTGATTCACGTGGTATTGACAATTGAATCTACAACACTGCTACAAAAAAAAGGATTATAACGAAAAAAATCAAAATAGTAAATTGAAATATAGTTGTGATTGTGGATCACATCTTTCTCTAGTTTTACGTCCAGTAACGGCTTGAACGCCCTCTATGGATCGAGGATATGCTTCTCATCCAATTTTCTTATAAATTTACAAACATGGTCTTTTAAATTGGCCAACGGGGTCTTTTAAAATCAGATTTATGAGACTATATTTTAACAAAATGATGTTTTTTAAAAAAAAAAATACACACATATATATATATATGATATATTTTTTTAAACACTCAAAAGTGAAAAAAAATATACAATAATGTTAAATTATTACTCTACCTATTAAATTTTATTCCCGGCAACGGCGCCAAAAACTTGACACGCACAAAAGTGGTTCTTTACTCCCAAGTATAAGAGTGCCAAAGTAATAAAATAACCTGGTAAGTCTGGGGTCGATTCACATTGAATAAATTTAATAGGATAAAATAATAATTCAACTAATAAAATAAAAATACTAAAATAAAATACTAGGGTCAGGAGATCCACTTTTGACATTTCGAATATAAATAATTTTTACTTTTTATAAAATATAAATTATAATTATTTCTCAATCAAATTATTTCATAATTATCAGGTATTAATTATACCAACATATATAATTCGTCATGTCCATAGTTAGTCCTACCAAGGTACTAAATATGCCAAAACATATAAAACTAGTCATAAAGGTGGTGATAACATTTGTCTATAACAAGTCATGTCAATGTATCCAATTATGCAAAATATATAAAACTAGCCATATAAGCGGTACCGTATTGTCTATAATTAATCCAGATCTTTAATAGTTTACTCTCTGTCATTTATAGGATTCAAGTATTATCTGTGTCAGTCGAGGACTATCTACAGCTAGTCAAGAGTCCTAAATAAACTGGAAAGGGTATAAATTTTATTTGAGAAATTATCACAATTTATAAAATATAATATAAATAAAAATCACATATATTTGCATACCACTAGCTTCACCATTTATCCCAACATGATAAAAATTAGCAGAACAATATATAAATAAAAACATTCATAATTAAGAGTGGCAATGGGCCGGCCCGAGCCCGGTTAGGAATAATTTGGCACGGGTCTGGGAAAAGCCCGGCCCGGGCATTATCCAGCGCGTTTAAAAAAAAAATTAAAATTAAGAACATACAAATACAAAATAGAGGCTATTTGTTTCAAGATAATTCACAAATACATTAAAAGTTTAGTCTATAAACTAACAATTCAAATGCTACAAAGTACAAATAATAAGAAAAAAAATTAATTTTTTTAGCCTAGCTGGGCCGGGCCCGGGCTAAATATGCTTGCCCGGCTCGGGCCGGGATTTTTTGATCCCGGGCCGAACCGACCCTGGGCATTTCTGCCATTCTTACTTGTAATTTTATTAATAAAAGAAAATTAAATTATAAAAGAAAAATACATACAATGGCTCATCCCACAAAGTCTGAGAGAGACCTGTGGAAATTTTGCTGAGGAAAATGAAATGCTGAACACCTTTTTATATAGAGGTGCTCAGCACCTCTTATGCAAATTGCAAATCACTCATTTTTTTTTGTCCTTACTTGTTTGTCAAAGCATGCAAATTTCTTTACATGCTTTGACAAATCCTCCACTTTTCGGTGGAAAGGTGCATGAAATTTTATATATATATATTTGTATTTTCTTGTTTGTTTGTGTTTTTAATAATTACATATAACAAACTTTGGATATTTCATCAATTTCGTCCTTGAAAACTTCAGAATTAGAAAATCTTATCCTTAGTAAAGTTGTAGATCTTTGAGTCTTCTTTCATCTGAAACTGGAATCACTTCAATCCAATCAGGGCTGGTCCTGAGTTTTTGGGTGCCCGGTGCGAAGGTTCAAAATGTGCCTTTTTTTTATTACGAAAACATGTTTAAAAAATAATATTTAACGAGGGCTGGAACCCAGTCGAAGCTGGGGGGCTCGGCCCTCACGCCCAAATTATATTGCTTAAGAAAATATACAAAGGGGGGGACATAGTACCTAAACCCCGACAACAAAAAATACAATCATATACAACCATTCCTAGCAAAGCTTCTTGAAATTTCAACCTTTAAGAAATTGTCTTCTAGCATTTTTTGAAGCAAAATCATCAATTATATCATCATACTCCAAGTCTTCAATCTCATCATTTTCAATGCATAAGATTGCTAATCCATTTAGCCTATCTTGAGTCATGGTGGTCCGCAAGTAAGATTTTAATAATTTCAATTTTGAAAAACTTCTTTCTGCAGATGCCACGGTCACAGGTACAGTCAATAGTACACGATAAGCAATCATAACATTAGGACACATGTTGGTTTCTTTTACAAAGTTTTCTATTTCCATGGATGTCCAAGGGTTATTAGAGAGAATGCTTCTTCAGGTAACATCATTTGCAACACTTGTAATTCAGAGCATAAGTCCGCTCCATCTATATCCATGGTATTTCCATGTTTCAAATGTTCTACACGATTCATACATCAACTTCATCATGATGTCTTTTTCTAGGTCTATGACGTTTAGTTTGAAAAACAGGTTCAATTTCCGAATCTAGTGCAATTTCTTTAGCATCACGCATGGTAGAAGCAAAATCAGTTTCTCTGTAGTTTTCAAAAAAGATAACAAGTGCTTCCAGTGCCTTTACAGCAACATCAAGACGCATGTCTTCAGATTGTAATTTTTTGCTCACCATGTTAATCTTCAACAAAATGTCATACCAAATAACCAAACTAATACAAAATCAAAACTGGAAAGTTCTCCTGATGCTAAACATCCTGCATCCCTACTCAATTGGGGATTCTCAGTAATTTCCACCAACGTAAACAAAGCATTTCTAACTTGGGCTACTTGAGATTTAATTACTTTAACACTTTCAATGTGACTTTCCCATCGAGTAGTTGACAATGACTTCAAAGTTAACCCATCAATATGTTCAAGAAAAATATTCCAACACTTTGTAGAGTTGGAAAACATCGTATATATGCATTGGCATGCTCCAAAAAAAGATTTTGCTTTAACACATGAACTTGCCATATCACAAACTACTAAATTAAGACAATGAGAACCACATGACATGTAAAAGGCTCTGGGATTTATCCCTAACAATCTTTTCTGAACACCTTGGTGTTTCCCTTTCATGTTAGATCCATTATCATAACATTGTCCCCTCACATTATCAATATCAAGATCAATAGACTTTAGAACATCGTGTAACTCATTAAAAAGTCATTGTCCTGATGTATTTTCCACACTTAAAAACTCCATGAAATACTCCCTTATATGTATTGACCTACTTGACAAGTCAACACATCTCAAAATTAAAGTCATTTGTTCCACATGACTTGCATCAGGAGTACAATCAAGAATGACATAATAAAATTTGGCTTCTTTTACTTTTTTAATGATTGTGGTTTTGACTTTTGAAGCTAAAGTAGCTATCAACTCATTTTGAATTTTATGGCTCAAATAGTGGTGATGAATCTCTTTATTCTCAATGAGTCAAAAATGCTCTTGCATTATTGGATCAAACTCCGCAATCATTTCAAGTAAACCTAAGAAGTTGCCATTACAATCTTCATAAGGTCTTTCATTTGTTCCACGAAATGCTATATTATGTATGGCTAAACATTTCACAACAGCAATAATTCTAAGCATCACTTGTTTCCAATGATTTGTCTCTTTCTTGATTCGCATTTGAAATTCTTTGTCAATTGTCTGATTTTTTGTCAATCTACGTTTCAACTCAACCCAAGTTCTCGAATTAGTGAGATGTTATTTACACTTTTCATGTTGATCAAGTTTCACACCGAGATGTCTCCAATCACTAATTCTATCTTTTGCTAACTCACTTTTTGAGGCAATTGTTTTAAACAATTTACAACAAAAGCAAAAGATTTTATCCAACTCTTTTGAGTACACGAGCCATTTCATATCATAAATTTCACCCGTTGGTAATTTTTGATCATAGTAATGTGAGGAAAATTTTCTAGAGAGTTTGTCTTTAGGGTAAGTGAGATTAGTTTCTCGAATTGGTCCATTTTCTACAAGTAAGGCTCTCATTTCTGCATTAAGACCATCCCAATTTCTTGGATCATAAATGTTTAAATGAAATGTAGGTTCGGGAGATTCAATATTTTCCTCTACACCAAGATGATCATCAGAAACATTTAAATCTATATCACCACCATTTTCTTCTAAATCACCACCATCATAACCACCAATTTCATGATCATGAGACTCCCCAACAATATTTTGTGACTCTTCACCAACATCATTTTCTCTCAAATTTTCAACGGACTCATTCTTTGTAGAGAAAAATTTATTAAGAGATCCTCTTAACTTTTCAGCAATTTCATTATCCTTTGCTTTTTTTTCCCTTTTCATATTACCAGAGAGTTGTTTCCTAAAAGACATGACTTCGATAATTTGTTTGCAAAAATTACCTATACATGATATAACAAAAATTTCTGATCAAAAGTATCATTCCAAGTTCCAACATATATTATATACTATCGGCCAAGGCATAAACCCATTTTCAAGGTACAATATGTATCTTACAAACTTAACAAGAACAAGCAAATTAAAATACTTGTCAATAAAAGTTCCAATTTTAGCCAAAATAACAAGAAATAAAATCATCATACTTGGTATTTAACTGGAAATCCGGAATTAAAGCAAAATGCACAAAAAAATAAATATAAATAAAAAATATAAATTTTCAATAAAAGCAAGCAAGCAGCGAAACGACAATTTATGTAAAGAAGAAATTAAACTTCACATTACCGAATGAGGTGAAGATTGAAGAATCAGCAAACCCTAAAGTTGGGTCTGGAACCAGAAAGTAAACTTTTCAAATTTCTCTCTCAAACAACAACTTAATTCATAAATTTAGATTGGAAAATATGCATATAATATAAAGAACAATAAAAAATACCGATAAATTGATATTAAAGCATATGCAATTTTCCCCAAACTGTAAAAAAAAAAAAAAAAAAAAAAAGGAAAGAAACACCACCTTAATAACTGTCGTCGTCGCAATTTCAGTTCGATTTATGAATTATGAGATAAAGAAGAAAACAAAGAAATGAGATTTTGATCAGCAAAGCGAAAGGCATTGCAGTGATGAGTTTGTGTTTCTAGGGTTTCGAAAGAAAGGAGTTTTTTTTTATAAAAAAAAAAATCAATCAGCGTAGAGAAATTGTGGTGCCCTTTTTTGGCTCTTGGTGCCCTTTTTTGGCCTTGGGCCCTGGACAGCAGCCCTTGTGACACTGTCCAAGGGCCGGGCCTGAATCCAATATTGGAGTAAAACGTTATGGCCAAAGTACGAACATTCCACAGGGCTGGAATTTCCGAAGTTGTACAATATTAGAACGCCTTATTAAATTTGTGGCCTCCAAAATCCAAATATCAAATCCATTTTTCTTAATATGCATCCAAAGTATTATTTCACCTACATAAAAAATAAAAATCATAATAAACATAAATATAATTATTATTTAACAATGTGCTAAATTAAGGGGATTAATGAAACTATAAGTGTAAAATGATTAATTTTTCTTTTAATAAATGTGCAATTTTTAGTGTTCATCACACCTAGGGATGACAATTTTACCCACAAACCCGCAAACCCGCAAAAACCTGCACCATACCCTACCTACTGCCATCCATAATCACACCCCCAACCAACTTATTACTCGTTCCTAGTAATTTTAAGTGAAAACTTAAATTACAATTCTTTTCCAAGTTAATAATTATTTTATTTCTTTTCTAAATAATCAAATAAGTAAATTCTCATGTACTTTTACCATTTTCCATACACACATATAACAAAGTATCAATCAATTCATTGTGCCCACAATATTCACAAGTCTAGTTGAAAAGAGAGTAATATTTTTGTCCTAAAGTTATATCAGAATTCACACTTTTTTGTCAATGGTAATTTTTTATAAATACAAAATTAGTTTTAAAAAAAAATAATACATCTTCAATCTTTGTAACAAGCTTTGGGTCAGTGACTCCTAAATCAGTTGGCATTAGGTGTTAAGACACCCCTACAGACTTAATTATTCAGATCTCAGATGTTAAAAGAATAAGTGTTTGATTTCCTTAAGCTTTCTCTTTTACACATGTAACGAGCTTTGTGACAGTGACTTCCAGACCAGTTGGCCTTAGGGTACTAAGTGTTAAAACACCCATACAGACTTAATTGCTCGAGTTAGAGTGGCTACGAGATCGAACTTATTCACACTTTTTTTTACAAACTCAAGCTCTGTCGTTTTACGCAAACAATCATTGCTTGCTGAGGCAAGATGTCTGGTTACTGAATAAAAGCATGGTTAGTTTTTTTTTTAAAATAAAAACATAAATTTCACTGTCTTTAGGTGCTACCTCCAACAAACTAGAGAACTGAATATTACAAAATTTTCACTTACAACTCGTGTTCATATGTTACCGTGTATGTTGATAATACCTGTCAAATGAGCATATAAAGATCAAATTTAATCAATATTATGGAGAATGGACAAATCCTCCACGATTCAAAAGGAAAGAAATAAAAATAACTTGTTACGAATTACATTAGAAACGAAAATATTTTTTTCCTTTTTTTAAAAAAGCATTCTAGTCAACTATCCCATCCCCCAACCAAATTGAGACATGTTCCCCAATATCTTAATAATAAGACTTAGAGTTTAGAAGGCATCACCTGATTCGCATGGTATTGACAATTGAATCTACAACACTCCTACTAAAAAAAAAATTATAACTAAAAAAATCAAAATAGTACATCGAAATATAGTTGTGATTGTGGATCACATCTTCCTCTGGTTTTACGTCCAGTAACGGCTTGAACGCCTGATGAGTGGTAAATATATCACTATTTCTCACTCATTTAACTCAATATTTTGTATAGTTTCTTGAGTTTTGTGAATATTTTGATGTGTTTTGGGTATTTTATTGATAATTAAAATAACATGACTCCCTGGAGGCAATTCGGGGCCAAAACAGTGAAAAACGGAAAAAAAAAATGGCAAAAATGTAAATTTCCTGCTAAAATGTGCCGTTTTGCTAAAATATGTCGTGCTAAAATGCGTCGTTTGCTAACGTGCGCCGGAGATTGCTAACATGCGCCAGACACGTGGACCAATCAGAGAAGTTTTGCTAAAATG
This sequence comes from Zanthoxylum bungeanum, assembly GCA_019454045.1. Classification (NCBI taxonomy): domain Eukaryota; kingdom Viridiplantae; phylum Streptophyta; class Magnoliopsida; order Sapindales; family Rutaceae; genus Zanthoxylum; species Zanthoxylum bungeanum. The sequence continues at coordinate 12,787 of SKCR01008479.1, read as the reverse complement.
CACCGCTTTGCTAAAATACGCCATGCTAAAATACGTCGTGCGCTAATGTGCGCAAGAGTATGCTAACGTGCGTCAGACACGTGTCACGATCAGAGAAGTTTGCTATCTTGTACCTTACTAACATGCGCCTACCACGTGTCAACATTACAATAATTCTTGCTAACATGCATCGTGCCACGTGTCACCATCACATGCTGCCGAAAATCGACATCGCCACGTCATTGCCACGTCAGCATAATTATTGAGATAATCATTCAGCCGCGTACATGTGTCACCATCTCCGGGAGTTTCGCGCAATGTGTCCTTCATCAACGGCGCGTCGCGACTCGTGGAGCAAAAAATTTCCTATAAATTGAGGCCAAATTTTCATTTGTAATTTATACTTTCTTCTAAGGAATTCCTTAAGAATACTAAGAAGATTGTATCTTGTTTATTTATTTACAGCTTTCAGTAATTAATTTTCGCATTAATACTTTCTTTTATTTACTTTTCAGTCTTTACTTTCAGCATTTAATTTTATTACTTTACGCAATTTACTTTCTGTTATTTACTTTTAAATATTTACTTTTCAGCAATGAGGAGGTAACACCCCCTTCCTGGGGTAAAATGTTAAGCTTTAATTACTAATATTTAGATTAATCTCCCTTAATTATAATATAATAACTATTTAAAACCTGACTTAATGAGGATACCGCCTTATGGTCGGTTGGACTTAATGATATTGGTTTTAACCTCACTAAACTGGATACCGCCTGTATGGTCGGTTGGAATTAATTATAAATTTGACTTAATCAGGATACCGCATATATGGTAGGTTGGTAATATCACGCAAAGTTAATATATTATAATAAGGGAGATATCTAAAGTAGTAGTAATAAAAGTGGATCATCTAACCCCCATCATTTTCTTTTGTTATACTTTTACATTTTTAAATTTATAGCATTTACTTTCCAGCATTTACTTTATTTAATTTCAGCATTTACTTTATGTCATTTACTTTATTTAAGCTTTTATTAGCCTTAGATATGTGTCGTAACTAAGTCCGTTATTTGAGGTTGTGATGAATTCCAATATCACCGGTTTATAAGGGGTTATTTAATAGTTTGGGTAATATAAATATTTATTTATTAAGTCTTAAGCTTAATACTTATTGTTAACTGGCTATTAATAAGATTGATTTGGTAAACTTAAAATAAACTTGACGAAGAAATTTTAGGTTTCAGCCTTAGACTTAATAGCCCACAATCTTCCTTGAGGATAGATAACCCTTTAATAGATTTCCTTACAGGATAGACATATACATGTCGGGCGGGGGTAGCCACAATTGAAACTTAATCTTAATGAATTCAGGTAACTTGGTTGACATAGACATATGATTAATTGGGTTACACTGGGTATTTGCATCTGACCATCGACAGAGGCTTTTGCATAATTTCGTGTTCCAGGTTAGTAAAGCAATATATTACACAAACATGAAATAATCACTTTATCTTTAAAAGATATTGGAAAGATTCACAACCATGAATAGTTTAATAATCTTAAATTTTCATCAATTTAATTTCGCACAATTTAATTTACTTGTTTTAAGTTTAAAGACACAATCCAATCAAACAATCATTCCATTAGATACTCGTAAAAATTTGGTTTCATAAATTAATAGCTTAGGTATTAAGTCCTCGTGGGATCATGACTTTTATACTACTTGAACGATATGTGCGCTTGTGTTATACGCGTGTGATTACGCACCGGTCAAGTTTTTGGCGCCGTTGTCGGAGACTTATTTATCTTTTACTATTAGTTTTGGGGTTAGATACCTTTACTTGTGTCTAATTTCTTTTTACTCATTATTTCTGTTTTCTTTTGTTTCAGGTTCACAGACACTACATGAGACGAACCAGAAGCTTTGAAATCCGACCGCTTGACCCAGAAATTGAAAGAACCATCAGACAGTTGTGAAGGGAAAGGCGAGAAGGCCAAGAAATATTAGTCAACATGGAACCTGAATCTTTGGAAGTTGCACCACCAATTCCCATTCGAGATAGAACCATTCCGATGGTTGATGGCTTCATTTTCTGTATTGTACTTCCTCTCTTACAGCAAATGCGTGTGACATCAAAACATGCATTCAGATGATACAACATTCAGTTCAGTTTGGGGGAAATGCAACTGAAGATCCTAATGCTCACATCAGCAACTTCCTGGAAGTTTGCGGCACTTTCAATTAAAACCGAGCGGCAGAAGAAGCAACGAGACTGCATGTTTTTCCATTTTCCTTGAAAGATAAAGCTAAGGCTTGGCTACATTCACTACCAGCAGGTTCCATCACAACTCCGAACACTCTACCCACCAAATTCCTTGTAAAGTACTTTCCACCAGCCATAACTGCAAAGCTGAGGAATGTCATTACATCCTTTGTGCAACATGACTCAGAATCCCTCTGCGAAGCTTGGGAAAGGTACAAAGATTTACTCAGAAAATGTCATCACCATGAGATTGCAAAGTGGCTACAAGTCCAAACATTCTATAATGGACTTTCTGGAATAATGAAAACCACAATTGATGCTGCTGCTGGAGGTGCTTTAATGGCAAAATGAGAAGATCAGACCTGAGATTTAATTTAAGAAATGGCCAACAACGATTCATTGTGGCCAACAGAAAGGAGCATGATCCAAAGAATTAATGGAATTTATGAAGTTTGAGCCAACACAGCAGTAAATGCCAAGCTAGATCATATATGCAAATCATGAAAACTCTTAGCATGCAAGGTAATGCTGGATCCACAAGTTCACCATATGGAGGAGCACCAGAGATAAACCAATATAAAGAAACGGTGAATTACGTCAATAATTTCAACAGACATGGGAATAATCCATATTCCAATACCTACAACCCAGGGTGGAGGAATCATCCCAATTTCGCATGGAGCAACAATTCATGAAAAAGGAACAATCCACCACCAGGATTCCAACAGCAAAGCCAGAAGCATGAAAAAGAACCAGGAATAGTGGAAGTGCTAGCTCAGTTAAAAAAATATGATGTTATATTTCAAAGCTAATTAGCTTATATAAAGACACTGGAAAACCAAATTGGCCAACTGGCCAATGCTCAGAGTTACTGACCGCAAGGTACCTTTTCTAGCAACATAGAACCAAATCCAAGGAACATTGGGAAAGAGCAATGTCATGCCATCATTTTAAAAAGCGGTACAGAAATCAACAAAGATGTTGGAATCAAGGCATCCATTGAAGAAGTTCCAAAAGAAAGCAGCGAAGTAGTTCCACAGATGGAGGAAAAAGAAGCAAAGGAAAAAGATCAAGAAAGAATCAATTTACCTCCACATTTTCCACAGCGTCTCCAGAAAAACAAACTAGACAAGCAGTTTGCTCGATTCCTAGAGATCTTCAAAAAACTACATATCAACATTACATTTACAGAAGCTTTGGAACAAATGCCTAACTATGTCAAATTCATGAAAGACATTCTTTCACGAAAGCGAAGATTGGTAGATTACGAGACAATAGCATTGACAGAAGAATGCAGCGCTATCATCTAGAGGAAACTTCCCCTAAAGTTGAAAGATCCCGACAATTTCACCATTTCTTGCATCATATGACATCATAACTTCGGTAGGGCTTTGTGTGATCTAGGTGCAAGTGTTAACTTGATGCCTTTTTCTATTTTCAGGAAATTGCAGATTTGAGAAACAATGTCCACCTCAGTCTCTCTGTAACTTACTGATAGAACGCTCGTATTTTCGAGAGGTGTAGTTGAGGATGTGCTGGTCAATGTTGACAAATTTATTTTCCCAACAGATTTTATTGTCCTTGATATGGAGGAAGACGAAGACGTGCTGATCATCCTCGGGAGACCATCTTGGCTACAAGTCGAACTGTTATTGATGTACAAAAAGAAGAACTAACCATGAGGGTACATGACCAAATAGTAACATTCAATATTTTCAAAGCCATGAATTTCCCAGATGACGAAAAGAATGAGGAATGTTTCAGACTTGATGTGAGAGATAGTACCATCTAGAACCCAAATGAAAAGCAAAATTCAACCCGACAAACTTAAAGTTTGTCAACTGCCTGAAGATAAAACGTATTGCACACTGAACAAGTTAAATCTTGAACTACAAGCAACTGAAGAGAAAAGACTTCACCAACTCAACGAATTAGAGGAATTCCACATATAGCCTTTCGAGAATGCCAATTGTACAAAGAAAAGGCCAAGAAGAGACATGATGAGAAGTTAGTGAGCATATAACTGGAACCGGGGTAGCGGGTATCGTTCAGCAAATCAAGGTTGAAATTTTTTCCTGGAAGGTTAAAATCACGGTGGTCAGGTCCATTCTTAATCACTCAAGTTTTACCAGATGGAACCGTTGAGTTACATGATCCCAATTCTAATGAAACATTCAAGGTTAAAAGTAAGCGTGTCAAGCACTACTGGGGAGAATCATTTGAGCGATAAAAAGAAAGTGTCACACTTTCAGATCCAGCCTAACGTTCGGGCAGTCATGTCTAACTGAGGACTTTAAACTTAGCGCTAGCTGGGAGGCAACCCATGCAATTTGTGTATATATTCAGATTTGGTGTGTTAAAGTTTTGCACGTAAAATCAATTCAAGATGGAAGACGTTCTCGCAAATCTTCACAAGAAATTTCCTTCACTCCCTCAAAACTCTCTGGTGAAAGTCTACAAAGCTCGCTTGGAACGAATGTGACTTCTGATGATCAAAGGTATTCCTAATGACATTCGTTGGATTATTGAAGCACATGTCAGATTGACAAGTGAGTCTTCTGACTCTTTTATTTCGTATATGCCTGGTTTAGGAAGAATCACCTATGCTAAAAATAAAAGAGCTAAAAGAATGGGTGTTTGCTATAAATGTGCTCGTATGACATGTAATACTCGTTGTCGTTCTTTAGAAATGGTGTCTGATAACCGTGAAGATAAAATTAAATTCATTAGGGATGACTTGAGTAAAGAGTCTTTGGATGACATATCTAAGACTCTTGAGACGCATTCCAGTGGATATGTGCATCATGCAATTCACATGTTATATACACAATTCTGAAATGAAAGACAACAATACAGTCTCGGGAATCTGACTTTAAAATACCCTGTTTGCCAATTTATAAGAAAATTGGATGGGAAGCTTGTCTTTGACGCACAGACGTCATTCAAGCTGTTACTTCCTGTAAATATTATTCTATTTGTATATATCTAATAATTATGATTTATTTTGTCATTTTCTTTTATTTTCTCCGACAGGATCCAGACTTTTTTACTTTCACAATATATTTTACTGTTTAGCTAATAATTGTCATCTGGCAGGTACAGTGCTACTATTACTCACCCTTTTCAGGTTCTATAAATTCAACTCATCATTGCACTCTTGAAAGCATCCAGATTTGAGAAAGAAATACATAAAAAAAATGGAAGCCACTTCAAGAAGACGAGTTGTAAACATATATGTGTTTTGTGGTACTAGTGTTGGTTCTAAACCAGAATTTATAGCGGCAACACATGAATTGGGTCGAGTCATAGCTGAAAGGAATATGCACTTAGTATATGGAGGTGGTAATCTTGGACTAATGGGGATCGTTTCAAGGGCTGTACAGGAAGGAGGCAGTCAAGTTCTGGGAATCATCCCAAAACCCTTGGCAGAGGCAAACCTTATAGGACCATCAAACAGAGAAGAACTAATCGTTCCAGGTATGTCTGAACGACTGGTGGAAATGATTAATCGTGCTGATGCTTTTATTGCTTTTCCAGGTGGCTTGGGCACGATGGTGGAAATTTTTACAGAACTATCTTGGGCGAACTTGAACATACACCAGAAACCGATGAGACTGTTTAATGCTGATGAATTTTATGATTTTCTTTGCCTGTTTCTTGATAATGCCCGAAGAAATGGGTTTGTGTCAAAACCTGTAAAACGTCTCTTCTTCACTGCCAGAACTGCCCAAGATTTAATTGACCAACTCTTACCTTTTGAACCTCAAATTGACCCTATCATTTCCAAGATAATCTGGTCTGATAATGATCGTGGTAAAAAGCGTCGGATAAATCTGGATCTTAACTTGTAGTTTTCATTTTAGATGTAGAATTTCAGCTAACCAATTACTATCTTTTAAACTATTCTTTTACTTTTTAAGACATTAGAGACAATGTCTCATTTAGGTTTGGGGGGGGGGGAATAGTTGAATAGTATCTTATTTTTATTAGTGTTGTTTTTATTTGGTTTTTAGTCTAAAATTTTCAAAAATTTCAAAAAAAATAAAAATTTTAATAAAAAAATATTTTGTGTTTTTAATTTGATTAATCTGGTGGAATTGGTGTGAGATAGTTGTGTAAGGAATTTCCACCATTGAGACGTATCTCAACTTATTTCATAACAAGTTAATTTTTGTTTATTTCCTTTTGAATTATTTAATTTGTGAATTCTCCATAAAACTGACTAAAATGAATATTCATATGCTCAGTTGGCAGGTATTATCAACATGCATGGTAACATACGAACATGAGTTGTAATTGAAAAGCTTGTAATATTCAGTGCTCTAGTTTAATTGGAGGAAGCATATAAAAAATCAATGGAATAAAAAAAAACATCTGAGATCCGAGTCATTAAGTCTGTAGGGGTGTCTTAATACCTAATGCCCTAAAGCCAACTGGTTTGGGAGTCACTGACCCAAAGCTCGCTACATGGATCGAAGATGTTACAAAAAAATATATGTCTGAAAGAGTGTCTTAACACCTAATGTCCTAAAGTGAACTGATTTGGGAGTCACTGGCCCAAAGCTCGTTACATGGATGAAAGATATTGTATATATAAAAAAAATTGAAAAAATCAGAAAAATATTTCATTGCTAAAAAAGGTGTGAAGTCTGATATAACTTTAGGACAAAAATATTACTCTCTTTTCAACTACACTTATGAATATTGTGGGCACAATGAGTTGATTAATACTTTGTTGTTTGTGTATATGAAGAATGGTAAAAATAATCAGAGAAATTACTTATTCGGTAATTTAGAAAGAAAGAAAACAACTCTTAACTTGGATAAGAAGTTTCACTTGTTTAGTCACTAACTTGTTTATTCTATTTTCATTTGTCTTTTTATTTTTGTGTGCATTAGTTTTACATTGACGTTTGTGGGTATCGTCACTGTAAGCCCTCACGAGACTACAACTCTTCCACTAGGGACACCTAGGGGTTTAAAGGCTTGTGGCATACGCTAAATGCAACTGTGATCCCTACGAAATTGGCTTAGTTTAATTTTATTTTAAAAATGTTTATGTTATTTTATTTTATTGTTTTGATCAAGGACTAGCAAAATGTTAGGTTTGGGGGTGTGATGAGTGGTAAATATATCACTATTTCCCACTCATTTAACTCAATATTTTGTATAGTTTCTTGAGTTTTGTGAATATTTTGATGTGTTTTTGGTATTTTGTAGATAAATAAAATAACAGGACTCCCTGGAGGCAATTCGGGGCCAAAACAGTGAAAAACTGACAAAAGGGTAAAAATGTAAATTTCCTACTAAAATGCGCCGTTTTGCTAAAATGCGTTGTTTGCTAACGTGCGCCGGAGATTGCTAACATGCGCCGGACATGTGGACCAATCAGAGAAGTTTTGCTTATATGCGCCATGCTAAAACGCGTTGTTCGCTAACGTGCGCCAGAGTATGCTAACGTGCGCCGGACACATGTCACAATCAGAGAAGTTTGCTATCTTGTGCCTTGCTAACATGTGTCTGCCACGTGTCAACATCACATCAATTCTTGCTAACATGTGTCATGCCTGACCGGCGTAAACACACACGTATAACGCAAGCGTACGTATCGTTCAAGTAGTATAAAAAGTATCGATCCCACGAGGACTTAAAACCTTTTTGTTATCAATTTATTGGGCCAAATGATTACCAGTATCTAACAAGTTGTTTGATTGTTTTGAAATGGCGACGATTCTAAATTTAAAGACAAATAACTAAAATTGCTTAAAAGTAGATTTTAAGGAAATTCAATATTAAAAACTATCCAGGGTTGTGATTTATTTCAATATTATTTAAAAGATGAAGTAGTTATCTTATAGTTGGGTAAAATATCAATTTATTAACCTGGAACACTAACTTATGTAAAAGCCTCTTCCGATGGTCAATTACAAATATCTAGTATAATTCAATTGAACCATATTCCTATGTCAACCAAATTACCTAGATTCATTAAGTCTAAGTTCCAATTATGGCTACCCCCGCCCTACAGGTATATTCCTATCCTGTAAGGAAATCTATTAAAGGGTTATCTATCCTCAAGGAAGATCGTGGACTATGAGTCTAAGGTCTTAAACTTAAAATCCCTATGTCTAGTTCATTTTAAGTTTACCTAATCAATTTAATTATTGGCCAGTTAATTAAAAAGCTTTAAGATTAAGACTCAATAAATAAATCTTTAAATTACCCAAACTATAATTTAAAACCCTTATAAACCAGTTTAAATGAAATTCATCACAACCCTAGATAACTAATTTAGCTACGACACATAACTAGGGCTAAAAATTTAAAAGACTTTAAAAAAAATTGCATAAAGTAAATGTAGTAAAATAACTGCTGAAAGTGAAATAAAATAAAATTGCTAAGGTAAAAAGGAATTACTTCTACTATATACTAATTAGATTTCTCCCATAATATAATATAAACTTTGCAAAACATTTTCATCCAGCCATATAGGCGGTATTTTGATTAGTTTAAAAACAACCAGCCATAAAGGCGGAATCATTTTAAAAGTAACCAGCCATAAAGGCGGAACATCAAAATAAACCAGCCATAAAGGCGGAACAGAAAATAAACCAGCCATAAAGGCGGAATATAAATTTAATTAATCACCGACCAATCTGGCGGTATCCTGATTAATTAAATTTAAAACTTGAATATATTATAATTATGGGAGAATTATAAAAAGTAATAGTAAAAGAATTACCTTTTACCTTAACAGAGGGAGTTACCTCCTCATAATAAGTAGTAAAAACTGTAAAATAAGAAGTAAATTATTATTATTATACAAAAAGTAATTAAAAATTACAAAACTTTAATAAAAGAAACTTAGAGAGAGAGAAACTCCCTAATTACATAGGATTTGGGAGAGAAATGGTACACCAAAAACTGAAATCTCGCCCTCTATTTATAGGCGCGGATGGGGTGCGCGCGTCGCGACGCTGGGCGCGCGCGTCGCGCCGCGCGCTACAGTGACACGTGTCACACGCTGGTTGGTCGGCTCAAATCTTATCCGATGACGTGGCACTGTTCATGACGTCATCGCTTACGTCATGCTGACGTGTCAACTGTTCATGACGTCATTGCTTGCGTCGTGGTGATGATGTGGCGACACATGGCATGACACGTGGGGCGGCGGCCGTCGGACGAATGAGAGCTTGACACGTGGCGCGCTGTGATTGGCTGATGATGACGTGGCACGTTGACTCGGTTGACTTGCTGACGTGGCTGCTGATGTGGACGATGATGTGGCGACACGTGGCATGACACGTGGGGGTGGCCGTCCGAGCAATGAGATCTTGACACGTGGCACGGCGCACGTTAGCATCTCCGTTGTGATGGTGACACGTGGCAGGCGCATATTAGCAAAGTCAAACTTTTCAACTTGTTGACCCGTTGACCACGGCGCATTTTAGCATCTCTGGTGCATGCTGGGCGTCGCGGCGCGCAAGGCTCCAGCGTCGCGACGCGCAGAAGACGGAATTTTTCCTGTTGACGCATTTTTGACCAGTTTTGTCCCAAATTGCTTCCAATGCTGTCCAAACTTTATTTATCTGCAAATAACAACAAAACACATCAAAACGTTCATAAAACTCGAGCACTACAAAAGATATAAACAAATATTAGGTCAAATGAGTGGAAATAGTGGTATAAATACCACTCATCACACCCCCAAACCTAACATTTTGCTAGTCCTCGAGCAAAACAGAAAATAAAATAAAATAAACTTTAACTAAGCCACTTTCGTAGGGATCACGATTGCATTTAGCGTATGCAACAAGCCTTTAAACCCCTAGGTGTCCCTAGTGGACGAGTGTAGTCTCGTGAGGGTTTACAGCCATGATACCCACAAACATTTTTACAAAAGTAAAAAGTTAATAAAAATAATGCACACAAAAGCAAAAGACAAGCGAAAAGAGAATAAAGAAAATAGTGACTAATCAGGTGAAAATTCTACTCCAAGTTACTAGTTGTTTTGTTTCTTTCTAAATTACCGAATAAGTAAATTCTCCGATTATTTTTACCATTCTTCATATACACAGCTAACAAAATATTAATCAACTCATTTTTGCCCACAACAATCATAAGTGCAGTTGATAAGAGAGTAATATTTTTGTCCTAAAGTTCTATCAGATTTCACCCTTTTTGTAGCAATGGAATAATTTTTTGATTTTTCTGATTTTTTCTTTCTTTGATTTTTTTATTTTTTTTTTTATTTATATACAATACCTTCCGTCTATGTAGCGAGCTTTGGGTTGGTGGCTCCCAAACCAGTTGGCTTAGGGCACCAGGTGTTAAGACACCCCTACGAACTTAATTACTCAGACTTCAGATATATATATTTTTGCAGCATCTTTGATCCATGTAACGAGCTTTGGGCCAGTGACTCCCAAACCAGTTGGTTTTAGGGCACTAGGTGTTAAAACACCCTTACAGACTTAATAACTCGGATCTCGGACGTTTTTTTTTTTTTTTTTTTTTTTTTTTTTTTTTTTTTTTTTTTTACTCCATCACTATTTAGAGATGCTTCCTCCAATTAAACTATAGCACGGAATATTACAAACTTTTCAAATTTAGCTCATGACTGTGTGTTCCATGTAAGTTCATAATACCTGTCAACTGAACATATGAAGATTCATTTTAGTCAGATTTATGGAGAATTCACAAATTAAATAATTTAAAAGGAAATAAACAAAAATTAACTTATTTCGAAATATATGGGTTGAGATACGTATCAGGAGTGAAAACTCCTTACTCAGCTACCTCTCACCAATTTCACATTTTTAGTCAAAATAAAAACACAAAAATGCAAAATCTTTTTGTAATTTTTGAAAAATTTTCAATTTTTTTGTATTTTCGAAAAATTTTGGACTAAAAATAAAAACAACATACAAACTAAAAACAAGGTACTAATCAACTAAATCCCTCCCCCAAACCTAAATGAGACATTGTCCCCAATGTCTTAAACAGTAAAAGGAGAGTTAGAAGGTTGTACCTGGTTAGCTGAAATCTACAGGAAATTAAAGGTTAAGATCCAGATTAATTCGACGCCTCTTACCACGATCGTCCTCAGACCAATTTATCTTTGATAGGATAGGGTCAACTTGTGGTTCATAGGCTATAAGTTGGTCTATCAGATCCGGAGCAAGTCTGGCAGTGAAGAGGAGGTCTTTCATAGGTTTTGACACGAACCCATTTCTTCGAGCATCATCAAGAAACACACAGAAAATCATAAAATCCATCAACATTGAGTAGTCCAATTGGTTTCTGGTGTATGTTCAGGTTCGCCCAAGATAGAACTATAAAATTTCCTCCAATGTACCTAAGCCACCTGGCAAAGCAATAAAAGCATCAGCACGATTAATCATTTCTACTACCAACGTTCAGACATACCTGACACAATCAGTTCCTCTCCGTTTGATGAGCCAATAAGATTTGCCTCTGCCAAGGGTTTTGGGACGATTCCCAAAACGTGACTGCCTCCTTCTTGTACGGCTTTTGAAACGATCCCCATAAGTCCAAGATTTCCTCCGCCATATATTAAGTGCATATTTCTTGCAGCTAAAACTCGACCCAATTCCTGTGCTGCTTCTATGTATTGTGGTTTAGTACCAACAGTACTTCCACAAAACACACAAATGTTTTCAACTCGTCTTCTTGAAGTGGCTTCCATTTTTTTTTTTTTTATGTATTTCTTTCTTGACTCTGGATGACTTCAAAGGTGCAATGATGAGTTGAATTTATAATACCTGAAAAGGGTGAGTAAAAATAGCACAAGTATCTTCCAAAGGACGATTAGTAGCAAAATAGTAAAATAGATCGTGATAGTCAAAAAGATCTGGATCCTGTCGGAAGAAATAAAAGAAAACAACAAAACAAATCATAATTATTAGAAAAAGACAAAAAGATAAAATATGTACAAAAATCTACAGCTTGATTAACGTCTATGCGTCAGGGACAAGCTTCCCATCCAATTTTCTTATAAATTGGCAAACAGGGTCTTTTTTAGTCAGATTCCCAAGACTTAACTGTTGTCTTTCTTTTTGAAATTGTGTATGTAATCTGCGAAATTCTATGTGAAATATCCCACTGGGATGCGTCTCAAGAGTCGAAGATATATCATCTAAAGACTCATTACTCAAGCCATCCCTAATGAATTAATTTTGTCTTCGCGATTATCAGACACCATTCCTAAAGAACGACAACGAGTGTTGCAATTCCAACGTGCACATTTGTAACAAACACCCATTTGTTTAGCTCTTCGTTTCTTTGCATAGGTGCTTCTTCCAAAACCAGGCAAGTGTGAAATAAAAGATTCAGAAGACTCACCTGCCAATCGGACTCGTGCTTCAATTACCCAACGAATGTCATTGGGAATACCATAGATTGTCAGTAACCTCATCCGTTCCAAGCGAGCTTTGTAGACTTTCATTAGAGATTTTTGAGGGAGAGAAGGAAATTGCTTGTGAAGATTTGCGAGAGCTTCTTCCCATCTTGAAATTACTAAA